>BMAW01066857.1:346668-378618 GCA_019974015.1 Nephila pilipes
CTTGCCTATTTATGGATAAAGGTCACTAAAAGATACGTTAAATTTAATGCACAGAATAATTTTTTAAGTTTACAAAAATATTAATTAAAGTGTATTTGCTTATTGTAAGAAAAAATTGTTCGAAAAGTTTATACTTAATTAAAATAAGGAAAGAGCAATATTTCGTAAGAATTTTCGGAAGCACTACAGAGATCAATAAACATTTCGTAGTAAATGTGATCTATTTTATTGTGTATCTGGGCGTAACCGCTTTCGGAGACAGAGTGCTAAATTTACTTTCCGTTTTTTTTATTCTTTCGAATCGATCGATGAGTTTTATTTCGACTTTTCTGTAGTTCTAATTTCTAATGTTAAATACATATTTCATTTTTATACATTTAGGACAAGTATTCATACAATGTATACTGTTCATTCTCTATTAGAAATAAGTATCATTTCTGCAGTGTAACGTTATTTTATTTAATTAACGGTTTTTAGTTTTTAAAGTTGGATATATTTTGTGAAAATTAATTCGAAAACATACGAAAAAGTTTTGTTGCATTACACGATCGGAAAAAAGTTCTGCTTTTAAAATTAAATAAATCATAAAAAGCTATATATGGACTGGAAAAAATTATATTCTAAACTCTTTTTTAACATTAATAAAAAGCACTTTTAAGAAATGACAAAAATAGAGTCAAATTACACAGATAATTATAACAAGTGCGAGTCTACAATCTTTGCCTCACAGGCTTCAATGAATTTCTTCTTTTCTTGACTCTTAAGTTTGGATATTATTGTTAGTTGCCATTTTATTGTATTTTTTTGGTTACTTTTCCCACTCCAATAAACATTTAATTTGCGTAAACATTGGATTAATTCATAGTGTAACTTTCCTAGGAAGGAGCAGAGTTGTTTTTTAAAATTTTTTATCTTAGAAAAGATCTGTCTAAAATTTCATTTTGCTTTTTAACTCCCCTTTTACTTTTTTTTTCAACGGGCTTTTCCAACTGTCCGACTAAATATGAGAGATCTACATCCAAATTCAAACTGGATGGGACGAGTTGAGTCAAGTTAACGTTAATAACGACTACGATTCAAAGTTATGATGTGCAGTAGATTGCATTGCAGCCCAAGATCCTATTGTGAGTTACAATTATTTTGTACCTTGAAGAAAAGTTTTGTAAGACCCCACTCAGTTTTTAATCATTGCTTGTTGTTGGTGAATACTAACTTACTTTCAAATATAACTTCTATCTGTTTATTCCCTTTTTTATGTTGTGTATATAATAGTCTAGATTCGTGAAAGATAATTCATAACTCTATAAGATTTACAGTATGTTCAAAAATTATCGTTTTATGGAAATTTTAAGAACAATTTCAAGGAAATTAAAATGACCCATATCAATCTTTATAAAATATTTTACGTTAATTCATTGATTCTGTACATTTTGTGATTATTATCTATTTTTGAAGTAAAGAGTGTATCAATTTCGAGATCAGGGATTATAGTTTTTAATTAAAAATTATATCGTTAATTTATCAACTTCCATTACATTAAAATTAATCTTGTTTCAAAATAAAATTTAATAACTGTTTATTGTTCTTATTTTTATACTGCTGTTTGTAGAAAATGCAACACCATGAAAGAATCATCAGAATCAAATGAAATTTAATGCAGAAACGACTTGTACTGATACAAATAAATGATGAAATTTTCAAAACAAAAGAAACAAATTAAGCGTCCGAAATCAGTATTTGGTGCAGCCACCATGCGCTGCAATAAGTGCTGCTATACGACGTGGCATGGAGTCAAACAGATGTTGAATATCTGCTTGAGGAAGAGAATTCCATATCGCTTGTATGCGCAACCAAAGTTCGTCTTTGGAAACTGCAGGACGCGGATCACGAGCGAGACGCCGACCAACCATATCCCACACGTGCTCCATAGGCGACATATCCGGTGAATAAGCAGGCCAAGGAAGAAGTTGCATGCGTTGTGCTGAACAGAAGTCTCGAACAGTCCGCGCAACATGTGGGCGTGCATTATCCTGCTGAAAGATAGCTCCAGGGATGCCTTGAAGGAAAGGAACGACTTCGGGCTGTAGCACTTCACGGACGTACCTGTTGCTATTGAGATTACCCTCAATTCGTATCAAATTGGATCGTCCATGATACGAAATCGCACCCCAGACCATAACTCCGGGTGTTCGACCACTATGTCGTTCAATAATACACTCAGGAAGGCAGCGTTGACCGGCATAACGTCTAACACGAACACGGCCATCATGGGTCCACAAATTGAAGCGTGATTCATCTGAAAAGACAACTTGGTGCCAATCAGCTCGCCTGTCTCTGTGCTCAAGAGCCCACTGCCGACGCAGCCGTCGATGATTCGCCGTGAGGGGAATCCTGTATAAAGGCACCCTTGCACGCAATCCACGGCGCAGCAGACGACGACGAATTGACGAAGCCGACAATTGTACACCTGTAGCAGTAGACCCACGTGCTGCCAGCTGCCTGGAGGAAGCTGTGCGATCATTCACCGCCATGCGGAGCAGGTGTCGATCATCGCGCTCTGACGTCACCTTCTGTCGTCCAGTGCCTGTTTTTCGAGTTGTTCGGTGCTCGTCGGTCCACTGCTTCCAAACTCGCATCACTGTGGAACTGTTCCGCTGCATACGAGCTGCTATTGCGCGATAGGAAAATCCTCCTTCTCGAAGGCCGATTATCCTCCCTCGTTCAAACTCCGTAAGTTGCTTGAATTTCTTATTCTTCCGTCGTGGAGGCATACTCAGGTCTCACTAAACGTTTGCCACTAACAAATAATCATAGACTTTTTTCAACGTCCCGCTACAGCACTTTATTTATACGCTTTCAGCATCAATTCAGAGGGCGCTGCGCGCGCCGCGCACTCGCGATGGCTCTGAAACTTTATTAATTTGCATAATATCCTATAATTGACATTTGCTGCGAATTTCATTTGATTCTGATGATTCCTTCATGGTGTTGCATTTTCTACAAACAGCAGTTTATTAATTGCGAGAAATGACTCGTTTTGCAAAAAAATGAAGCTTCATTCTTTTTTGAATGCTTCTTATTCAAGGTTTGAGAAATAAATAAATATGGTACAATTACATTTTGAATAACCGTAACGGGTTTAATAAATTAAAATTTAAGATTAATTATAAAAGCAGTAGTATCACGAGTTCAGAAATAAGTATTTACGCAGATTTTGATGTAATAAGAATCAGTTTAAATATCCTTTAGAGTGTTCTACGTATGCGAATATATTGCTTTTACAACAGCTGATAAGTGCTTTGCAATGTAGATACATTGTGTTGGCTTCCGTATGAAAATGGTACTTTTAATGATATATTTAAGGATAGCATTAACAGCCTCGTAATTTGTAAAATCTGTCTTGTAACGCTTTAATCGATAGCTGCTTGGATTAACCGTAGTTACCATAGCAACCATTAACTATAGTTCAGAGAAAAGTCATTATCTTATGAATGTATGAATAATTACCCATGGGTATTGAAAGCTAAAACTGCATAAAATGCAATATTTAAATAGTTACAGAAATAAAGAAAAATAACAAATATATAAATATTATACATAAATCACCTGGAGAAATGCTTTATTTTTTCTTATTTTATTAAAGCTGATATCGCAAAAATTATATAAGCCATCGATTTACAGAAAATATTTGGAAGTTTCAATTGCGTTTAAAAAAACCAAAAAGCTATATTTTATTCCAAAATGAAAACCAATTATTTACTTAAGTTTTTGCTACTCAAATTTGAAATACAATCCAGATCTAATTGGGTATTTTATATTTTTATCAGTTATTACGAGATTTTTTCCAATATCCTATCTAAATAACAAATTCATTTAGATAATATTAAAACAAAGATATTTAGATAGCATATAACATCACCATACATTTAATTCAATTTTTTCTTCACAGTAAAAGTGTTTGGGAAAGAAGTTTCAAGCAATCCATATTTAATTCAAACACTGAAATCTGTTGTTATATATATATATATATATATATATATATATATATATATATATATATAATCTGCGTAACTAAAATATCCACTTCTTATAATAAATATTTTTATGTTTGAAACTCCATGGCCTGTCATTTTTCCTATTTTTTTACACTATCTGATAAAGTGGATTATAGAAAGATATTGAATTTTTATACAATTAATTTTGAAATGTAACAAAATAATCGAAGTGTATTCAACAGGAAATTATAATTTCTCTTTATTCCATTTTTTTTAACATTATTTCATTAATCGGTATATTTTAATTTCATTATTGTTTGATTGCCTATCATTCATTTTGAACTGATATCATGTTAAAATACGTTATAAATTTTACTTTTAAAATATTATAATTAAAAGTTCACGTGATTTGCCTAATTTTTTGATTGGTATATGTGCATTACATTTGATCAGAAATATTTATTAAATTTTGTTTAAAAAAATCAAGTTTAATTTTTAAATTGAAGCGACATAATTATAGTTATGAATATTCTTCTACTTTTATACTTAGTTAACTTGATAAGCAATTACATACGCACGCACGCACGCACGCACGCACGCGCGCGCGCACACACACACACACACACACACACACACACACACACACACACGTGTGTGTGTGTGTGTGTGTGTGTGTGTGTGTGTGTGTGTGTGTGTGAATTGAAATTTCCATCCTCCATGAATTGAAATTTAAAGGCAAAAAAAGTTTGCATTAAAAAATTTAAATTAACAAAAGTTTGCGATTTGATTATAAAGAAAAAAGTTTCAGGATAAGATATGTTTTTAAAAGTATTTATCAATGAAATTTACAGAACGGAGTACTTTTTAAATACCTTTGGAATAAATGAGCATTTAAATCTTATTTAAAAAGTTTTGCTCCTGAAATTTTTTCAATTATTTTTTGTAGATGAAAATAATTTGAAATGCTTTGCGTTTACGAAGAAATAAATGTTGTGTGGAAATTAATTTTGACGAAAAAATCTTTTTACTGATTCTAATGATGTACAAAGAATTTATTAAAAATTAATATGAACTGTCAAAAATTCATTTATTGACATTTAATTTTGTTTAACTATATTTAATCAAAATATTTCATAACTATTGGATCAAATGAAGTTTTCTTTGTTTAATGAATGTTTTGTATATATTTATTAATATTTGTTATATCTAAATTAAAAATAAATTTTTTATTCGTTTGTCCAAGTTTTTATTCAGCATGATAGACAAATTTTTTCTGAAAAAACTTCGCGAGCTTTATTTACTAAAAAAAAAAAGACATATTTAGTCACACAAAAAATGTCGTTGTCATAGCGTAATACCTGAAATGAATTGCTGAAACTAACGATCTATTTATAATACAAAGAAGTTTTGTTATAAAAACCTAAAATCAGTTTTTAGTATTTTTCTTATCCTTTACCGACAAATCTGAACAAGATCCAAGAACGAAATACTCAGGTGTTTCAACAAAATATCACATCTGTGAAGCTCGTGCATTATTTCCTGGTGTCGCTGAATTAATGGACACCCCATGACTCCATCAGATAGTAAGGTTTCATTTCATCAGCGCGTTCGCTTTATTCAAAGGTTGCTTCTACAGTGAATACACTTTGCCGAAGCCGTATTTAGATTGCTTTCTGGGTAAATGCCAGCTCTTCTTACCTCATTTAGTGTGAAGGAGCTGGTGAACTACCTTTTGTAAATGTCTAAAAGGGGGGACAGGAAGTGTCATATTATTCTCGTGAAGTGGGCGTATTGTGGCATTTTGAATTTGTTGAAGTGATTGTTTAGAAACCGAGTGGAAGAATTTTCGAGGAATAGATAAAATCACGACAAAATTTATTGGTTAGATTAGTTGTTTTAATGATTATTAGATTATAAAAGCACTATTATATATATATATATATATATGTATGTATGTATGTATGTATGTATGTATAACAATAATATAGTATTTTCCTACAACGTTTTTTCCCCTTAAAATTTTTATGTTTTATGTATTTTAATATTATTCTAGTTTTCTAGCAGAATAAAAATAATTGGTACAATCGCAATTTTTTTATGCCCCAATAGATTTAAGATTTAAATTTTTTAAATTTTTTTTTAAAGTCTCTCTCAAATGACATTAAGCACAGTAAAATATTAAGGGACAGTTTATTTTAGCCTCGAGTTAGGGCTCTTTATTTAAACTTGCCAAATATAAACATATATTTGATTAGATTTTAGGACATTTTATTATTGCTTTTTTGTTAGATTTGACAAAGTTTTAAGCGAAACAAATTTACTTAAATTTTGTATCACATAGTGTTTAATTTATTACGTATTCATTTTAAATCAAAAAAATTCTGCTTAAATCAAGCAGTTCAACATCGGAATGTTATTGAATTGTTTCGGATACAGTAAGAGAAGTGAACTTAAAAGTTTATTGAGACATTTTAGTAATGATAATTATATATGAAACCACCCTTTCTCTCCTAGGAAATTTTCAATTTTTCTTTTGGATAAATCTTATTAAATTTTCTATTAATGTTAAATGATGCTATAAGAAATTTTTTTACAAAAACTCAAGATTCATTTTCTAATTTTAACGCTAAATTAAACACGAATGAAATATGAAGTATCATAATTATAATTAAAAAATTATCATAAAATTATTTGTGAATTTCTTTAAGATTCTAAATTCAATCAGAGAATTTGATAATCTGTTTAGATAAATCTTGTCTTATAAAATGAAAACACTTTTAAGCTCTCAAATTCTTTCAAGTGTGCACTGTATTTCAAGAAGATAAAACATTTACTTATGACTCATTAATGATGACTAACAAATGTTTTTTTGCATAAAAACTAATTAAAGGATTCAATGAAAACGTAGTAATAAGAGTCATATCTTATATCTTTGTTTTGATCTAAGTTCTTCTTGCAACAAAGAATAGTACAATTCCTATACTGTATATTTCTGAAGATAAAAGACCTTCATATAAGACAAGGTATAAAATTTCATCCAAGTTTTATAGTTTTTGCGTATATCTGTTTTATTAGGCAGCATCTAAACTAAACGGCCTATGAATTTAGTTTAGATCAGCGATCATCATATGGAACAAAATTTATTTACTTTCATATGGCAGCACTCACTATAAAAGTACGAGCTGAATCACGAACTCACGGTCGGTGTTGTTTCCTCAAGTCGTGCGTTCGAATCCCGATGCTGGTTCGTTGGCTTTATAAACATCACACTGGAAGCAACATGAGGCCTATTGACGACGGACCTCATAATTTTGAATACCATTCAAGTGACGAGGTTCACACTAGAGCTTCCCCCTCTCTACCAGTCTTGATGCTACTTGATGATCCGTCGAGTAGCAGGGATGATGAGCATTACATCTGTCGAGGCTCCAAGTCCTTCCGTTTGCATAGTGTGGAAGTTTGTAAAGGGTTCTTGTACCGGTATATCGAAAATATCCCTCGTGTTGCTTCTAAGTGCAACGTTAATGAACAATCGATAAAATCAACCATGTAACAAGTTTCTTAAATCTGGCAACACTGCATATAGAAGCACATGCAGAATCACGAACTGGCATGCACCTGTAATAAGTACCTCTAACAAATCGTTCAAAAACTATGGGATTTCTTATCCTATTGAAGGCAATGAAGATGTTTTGTTACGTGGTACGAAATGATGACATCTCACTTGTTACAGAATGGAACCCATGTGACACGGTTCTCAACAACGAAAGTGAGGCTGTACTTAAGGAGCTATTTGACTGTGGTTATGTTATTATGAAACGAAAATACTGTGTTAACTTTAGGCAAATGTGAAGCGATAAAAAATGATACGAATCTCACTCACTTTAATAACTTTTAGTGATAATAAATGTTCAAAAAAGTCGAAAAAATGGGCAACTAGATATTAAGGAATATCACAATTAAAAATTACCACTTAATTAATAAAAATAATACAAAAGACATATAAACGTGAGGTAATTTTCACAATTGATTTTATCACATATCCTCTCGTACTACAGGAGACATTTAGTATCCCTAATGTTATTTATATCCATTAGTTTCATCATTTATTAAACTGTTTAATAATTTCACATTCTTGAAAGAATTCATATTTTCTATAACAGGTCGCAAAAGGGTCTATATTTCATTATTTTTTGCTAGGGTATGTGAAAATTAAACCAATTACATCCATCTCTTCAGTCATATTAATATTTGTCATGATGGCAGGGAAAGGAAGATTTATTATCCTATATTTGTCCCTATTTATATATTTTTTACTTCGTGTGTGTGGAGAAAAAATATCATAATAATTTCCTCCGGCTTCTTTAAATTACTTTACCAATAAGTTGAGAACTTTTCACGCGAAAAAATTAAATATAATTTGAATATTGCATAATAATAATAATGATAAAACCATAACCACAAATATTTTTTGTACACTTTTTTTGACTCTCGTTTTAGAAAAAATTATTTGAATATTTTGCTAAGAATTTTTTTTCCTGTATTCATTGGTCAAGTTTTTTCATGTAGGACACAGATGCTGTTTATTCAAATTAATCTCCTCTTAAGCATAAATTCCAAAAGTGGGTGTTATTGTCTTCCGAGGGAAATAGTATAATTTATGTGGGTGGTAAAACGCCAGGAACATTCTGAGTGGGTTGAAATGTAATTAAGAAGCTCAAAAGTAATCTCAAATAATTGCTAAAGATAAAGCAAAAATATGAGAAAAATACTAATATTCAATTATTAAAATGAAAATAATACTGGTCATGTAAACATATATGCTAATTTTAGAACGATCTTAATTAGTATTCGAATATTAACTTTCAGCAGCAGCTATCATCAACAGTTTCAGAAAAAACTCAACCATTTTTCGATTCCTTTAATTCGAATAAAAAATAATTTTTCTTTGTGTCACGTTAATGATAACCCTGCATTTTCATAATTTGTTATCGATTTCTGCAGTGTTCATTATTTTGAAGTCAAGCTTTTATTAGAAAAGTAATAATTTTTTTTCCTTAACAGTACATAGCGAGCAAAATTTTAATATTGTACATGTTTTCAAAAAAAGTTAATTCATACACTGTTTATTCAATTTCTAATTTATATCTAGAACATTATCTTTTTAATGCTACAATAAGGTTAAAATTGTTTTGTAAGAGCTTGGATCTTGTTTCAAACTTAATAGGCCTTGTAAACTGCGTAGAGTAGTGAGTAATACCCTTTTTAGGAGTGTAGTAATTTGTTAAATATTTCTTCATAAAGTAATCTGCCATTGTAAACGAGTTCGGGAATTTATTCTATAAGGCTACTTGAATATTAGCGATATAAACTTGTAATTATGTGCCACGATTAGATGACGACGATGATTCTGGGTTGATTCAGTCATCAAAAAAAGTCCCCCCTGAACAACTTTCAGAGTTTTGGACATTGTCGCATTTAGATAAAATTAATATCAAAGTTACAGGCTGAATGGGAAATAAATTATATTGTCAATCGATTCATTAATTAACTCAGTAACATCGTTGATCATTCAAAAACTAATTCCATTTTGAATTGTAACTTTCTCCCTCTTTTTGGTTTTTCATCTTAAAATTAGCTCAAGTCTCAAGTTTCGTAAAATTCTGCTGGAAGGTCTCTAAATTGTGAGGGCTTAAGAATTGGTTCTATTGCATTAAATTATTGTCTAAAACATTTGACGATAAAACATTTTCTATTTAAAATTTTTAAATTTTTTTTTCATCAAAAGAGAAATAAATTTTCTCCAGTTGCAATGAATGTTATGATAGTTATTAGGGTATCCATATGTGTGTATTTATATTGCACACATACACGCACACACGCACTAGACCTCATTTTTCTAACCTACACATTACGCCACATTAGGATTTTGAGCCTCAGTGGAATTAAACGTACTTCAGCTCATATTATTCCTCTCGATGAACTTCAGTAACTTCAGGACAAGAATTTACGATTTGTATATGGTCTGCCATGGAGTTTGTGATCTTAGCAAATGAATATCATCAGGGGACTTCTTGTGTGCAAAATATTAAATGTTTGGAATAAATAGTGGAAAATTTTTAACACTTACATTGATATGTAATAAAATGTATCACTTAAAATCTTTTCTACATATAGTATTGCTTTGTTGAAAAATATATCTTACATTAATCGGGGTTTTATTGAAACCATACAAAAAGGGTTACAGTTTAATTAAGTGTAAATTATGAATTCGTCTGTAAAGTATTAACTCTTTGAAAAGAAAACCGTTCAAAAGGAAAAGTTCACTGAATTACATTTGTAAACCTTTACTGAGAAAGAGGAAGATAAATAGAAAGGAGAGAAAGAAAGAGCACATTTGTGCTTTTTTTTATTTATAGCACTCAATGAAAAATAATCTTCCAAGACTTTAATAGCTATATAAAATATATTAAAATGTAGTAATTGTTTATTACTATATAAATATATAAAATTGTACTAATAATGTATTATTATATATAAATGATAAAAATATATACTAATTTTTTCATAGTTTTGAAGTAAAAAGTAACTTCGAAAATTTATGAAACCTGTATAACTCTTTTTATTCACTGCGTAAGGGTTCTATAGATCTTTTCAGTGATAAAAATTTCCCTTAATTTAATAACAGTCCGAATTACTTCAACTATAGCTCTAAGATTTAGGTGATTTCAGAATCAATTGTTATATATAAGATATTTCGTGAAGGTATGATGTAATAAAATCTGTGCAGTTGAAATTAGAGATCAATATTTTTTAAAACCTCATTTCATTTTTAGATTTAACAAAAGCATTATTTCTTAAAACTGAATAAAAACATTTTGAAAATAATAGAAATCAAATAAAAATAATAATTAACTTGTAAATTTATGATAATAAATTGATTAAATTTATAATGTTTAAATGTGTAATAATACATATATACTTCGCATTGAATAAATAACCTTAAATTTTTGAAATTTTGCAGATTTCTTGTTATATTAGGTTTTTGGAAATGAAAACAGAAATCTTTTGAGAACACCGTCTATAAAATCAAATAAAAGTCATCAACCTTACATTACGAATTTAAAAACACATGTTGGAATTCTTCCACTCCACTTCTAAATCCAAATTTACTTTACAATGAACTCACACTGACTGTGCCCTAGTGTAAAGGCAGAAGCGATTTCCAAAACCGAGATCCATAATTATCCCAAAATGCATTACGAGATGGCGGAATCCCTTTTACTCTAATGATGACATAAATTATTCAGTCTTTCCACGCATGGACAACAGGAGAAGTCCCGTCTTTAAAATTAATCTTTAATCTGAGTCCGAGTGATGTTGCATTGCCCAATTCCATGAATCATGTCTTCCGAATTTATATTCAGCTAATACCATCACGAACAGATGAGGATTGCAAAGCCTGTTCCCGTCAGAGAAGCTAGTTATCATCACTTAATAAACAGGGGGAGGGGTACTTGTTTCAGGAATGAAAATGGCGTTTGACTTAGTTTTAGAAAGATCGGTGCGTTGGACATGAATGGTTGGTTATTGAATTCGACGGCGTTTAACTGCTCTCTGAATTGGCTTCATTAGAATACTGCTTGAAGTCAAGTATTTATTTGATGAATGTTTATTCCCTCCCCCCACCATTAATGTTCAATATTACTGAATGCATTATATTATAGACATTTGGTCATTCAATTAGCAGCGAATTCCGGTACATACAGCAGGGTGGCCGAATGGCATGTTCGCGTGCTCACGGTCGTCGTTGTTTTAATCTAATAGTGAATTCCAGTCATGAAACCACTAAAGTTCCGTCGTGTAGAGGGGATGATGATGCACGTTAAATTTGTCGGGTCTCAAAGTGTTCGCATTGGGATGGGGTACAAGTTAGGAAAGGGGTGGACTACCTGCTCAGGCGTCATCCTCGTCGTTTGACCATGATTCCTGACTCAAAATTACGAGGTCCATCGCAAATAAACCCTGCTCTGATACTAAGCGTGATGTCAATAAACAATCAATCAATACAGTATTTATGTATTAACATTTGTTAGAAAATCTGGTACGGCTAATATATTTCTAGCGATGAAAGTTAATTTCTTGTGGTTTCTTTGTTGCCTTTGTCGATAGTCAATTTTTCATGAGAACAAATTTAATCATGAGATTTTTGGTTGAATTTGCTGGAAGATTAATTATTATTAAATAACCCTTACTCTTTAATTTTTGTAAATAAAGTAGTATAAATGTTTATTTTATAAATAAAGGCTTAGTGTAGTTACAATTTTCACTCATTGTGAGTATAATTAGATGGCACAATTGATCTTGGCGAAATATGATTGTATTTTGAAACTGCTCCTATATTTCGCTTGCTAAAGTCTGAAGCAACTTTTTTTAATTACTGGGAATGTTCACAGCGCAACAATTCATATTAATATGCGTGGGAATGATATTTCTTTTATCATCAATATTCCCCTTCTACTGTATGATAAAATTGAAAAGTAGTTTATTTATTGGTTTACAGGGAAGGTTCAGTAAACATCATGTTGAATAAGAATATTTCATCATCCTTGGGAAGTAGACCGATATTTTGAACTTAAAGAAATTGTAAAATTTATCATCATTTATAAAAGATATCTGTACTCTTTGTTTCTTTTCTATTGTTATGTGTGAAAGGTTTTCAAAGGTTATAAAGGTTCTAACACGAATTTCCCTTCAATCTTTTGGGACCTCGTAGGATGTTATTTGATTTGAGCACTCCTTCTTGTGAATGAACCATGACTTATGTAACATAGTATAGACACAGAAAAGTGTAGTGAATGAAATTGATCGGATGACATTTATAAGCTGCGATGAATTTAGTGTTATGTTAGTAGAGAGTGAGAGAGATCGGAAGATTTGAACGACAGGATTAGTCCTTCGCGTACACTGAGGCAGATATGAGCTCAATTCCAGACTCACACCTACCTTTAAAACCCAGTTTGATAAGTTTTAATTTAAGATTATGTTTAGTAGTGGACGTCTGAGGGTTTGCTAAACTTACTTGATACGTATTTTGATTTTTGATTAATCTTATCATAAAGTTAAATATTAATTTGAGTTTCAATACTTATTCTTGCCAAAGGGGTGTTAAGTTGCAATGGAATAGATTATTGATAGAAGTGAACTCGGGACGTCTCAAATATTATTGAGTTGTAAGTCAGTTTTCAGTTAAATGGTATTTTTGCAGATTATATATAAATATTCGATCAAGTTAGTGATATGTACTGAAAATAATTCATTCAATTGCAAGTAATATGTATTAAACATTAAATACATTGAGTTTTCTCAATAGTTGTAAAATAACTAATAGTTTTCTGAATAAACTTGCACTAAACAATATTATTTTCCTACTCTTAGCTCATTAGTATGGATGGAACTTACATTTGGAGCAATTCTCCCAGTAGTTTGTTATAAAATGTATCATTTATGTTTAGGATTCGATTATGATAAAGGAATGTAATTATATCTCCGGGAGTAATCCATTTTATATATTTAATTCCGTTATTAATCTTGAATGAATGTATCATTTGTACATTTCATTTCGATGGTAAAATGTCTCGATGCCCATAAAAGAAATGATTCGATTGAAATTGAGTTGAACAAAGTTTTTACTTGCTGTATATGAATCAGTTTTCGAGAATCAATGGAATAAATGTTTAATGAAATTGAATTTCTCGACTGTTAAATATCGTAAACACAAGATAACGACGCTGAATTGAAAAGTAATGTCTCCAGAGTCATAATTTTTTATTTATCAGTAATGTTTGGGCTTCTTGTACCCGAAAGCTACATGTTTTTTATATAATACTTTTGTTTCCTTTGATCACAAATGGCGTTGATGTGATGAGAGTTCAAGAGGGAGACATGTCAAGAGGTTAAAGGAACGAAGTGTCATTGCCAACGACCTTTCCCATTGCGATTTTCATTTCTTTCTAAAGATGAAAGATTACCGAAAGAGACATTACTTTCGTTCAGACAATGAGCTGAAAATCACTATTAAAGCTTAGTGTCGACTAATAATCACCGGAATTCTCCAATGGATTTGCTTAAGTAGACTCGTACTGGCACAAATGGGTAGGAGGAAATGGAAGCTATGTCAACAAGTGAATAATACATTACATAGAGGATACATGTAGCTTCAGGTTCAACAAGAATTGTGAAAATCGGGAAACAAATAAAAAAAGTTATGACTATGAAGACATTAGTTTTCATTCAAGCTTCCTGCGTGGTACAAATTTTTTAGAGCATGCAATGAGAATTCTTTGCAAAGTTAATCTTATGAATATAAAAAGATATTTAGTGAGATCTCGTTTGGATACAGAGAAAGAGTTAAATAATGATCCCCGACCTTGGCGACTATATGGAAACTTGGCGATAAACTTGACGAGTTTTGAGATAAACTGAAGATTTTCAAAAATAATCGAATTTTTTCCATATCTCTTCAAAATAAAGTTTGAAATTTATCCTATGATATTACATCAATATGCTGAGATGCAAAGTCTGGTCCTCGAGGAACCTGCAGAAATCGGTCAGAGTCGGCCTTTGAATTGCAGAGCATTAATTTAGAGATTTATCTACGGTGTGATCTGGTAAGCTTGTGATCTGAACATTATTGAAAGTTCTATATACACTCATTGTCATAAAAATTTGAGCACCAAAAAAGAGTTGACAGAATAAAACGAAATTTTACATACGTAAGTACAACATTGAAGTAAGTAAGCAATTACAAAATCAAAGCAAAAGGATGATTTACTGTGGAAAAATTAAAAATGTATGAATCTTTTAGTACCCTGTTGGGTCACCTCTAGCATGAGTGCATGATGTGATACGGTCGAGCATTGAGACATATAATTCTCGTATGATGTCCTGCGACATCTCGTTCCACAGTTGCTGCAAACGCACCTTTATTTCGACCAAACTTGTAGTCTATCCAATTTGCGGTCCTAAATAATCCCAGATATGCTGTATCGGTGACAGATCTGAGGATCGAGCAGGGCAAGGAAGGGTGGAAATGTAGCGGAAACAGTCATGTGAAACTCTTGCTGTGTGTGGGCGAGCATTGTTCTGTTGAAAAAGGATTCCAGGGAGCCCTATTATGAGAGGCAACACAAGTGGCAGAAGAATTTCACGAACGGACCTGTAGGCTGTCATGGTGCCATGGAACAATATTAGGGGTAATGAGTCGTATGCGTTTGCACCCTTACCATCACACCAGTTGTGGGCGCGGTGTGCCACTGTACAGGGAAAGCAGGGTAGAGACATTCACCACGGGGTCTCCACACACGATTATCATCACTGCTCAAATTGAATCTGGATCCGTCGCTAAAAACAACATGATTCCATTCGGTTGCAGTTTAGTCCCTTCAAGCGTGACACCACTCAAAATGGAGGCAAAGGCAGTACACGTAATGGGCTCCACGATAGCAACGTACTTCAGCCAAGCATTTTGCGATGGTAAGGACTGACACAGAGGTCAGTTGTGAAGGTGCTGCCTATGTATGGATGGTCTACAATGAGACAGTTGGTACCATGCGTGCGTAACATATCATGTGACGATCTTCTCGACTGTTTGTCGAAGACATCCTGAGACTGATCGCCGTGTAACGGAGCTCTCTCTGGTCCATTGGTTCCAACATCTCCTCAAAATAAGTAAGTCAGAAGGGCCTAGGTGGCGAGCTATTCATCAAGCTGACCACTTGGTGAAATTCTTTCATGCCAATAACTCTTCCCCTCAAGAAATCTTATTGCTATTACGAGTGCTCATATTATCTCCGATGGCAATGTTTTTGCATATCTAGTTAAAAAAGCGTCCTCCCGCAACAGATTAAATATACGCAAACAAGCTCTGCTTACCTGTTTTATAATCGAAGTTGAACAAAATTCAACGCCTTCTGGTGGAATTAGACAATGCGCAATCACGCTGCCTTTCTAATCATTTACATGTCTGCCTGACACGTTCCTTCATGCCAAGTTCCGTAACAATCCCACTCTTACTTCTCGGAGCGCAAAATTTTACAGCAATTATTGTATATTACTGCTATTACTAGTGCCTTTTTGTTCTTATTGAGTCGATGATATATACTAGTGCTGTTCTTTCTGACTGTACTGTGAATGTGAACAAACTCTACTTGTGTTTTGTCATTTCCTAAATATTTACACTTAAAGCGCCTTTCTCCACCCTCCTCCTTGTTGAATTGTTTTGAATGTACACCTACTCTGCCATACACTACTATTTTTCTCGATAATATGTAAATTAATATATTAATCCGGAAATATTTAAATAGAGTCTTAAAAGTGAAAAGTCACTTACAGTAACAAGTGTTAAGAAAAATATGTCAGTTAATTATTGTGAAAAAAAATCGAAACTAAAGAAAGTATCAAATATTTTCTTCGTTAAAATATATTACTTAAAAATTGCTCAGTGATTTGCGGGAAATTAATTCTATCAATAAAACTTAGCTTACCTAACTTACTCTCCTAATCTCTTGGATTACGTAACAATTTCTCTATATAAATACTTCCCAAAACGCTTTCAAAATAGTCTTTAGCATGTTAGATACTTTTTTTTAAATTAAAATACCTATTTAAAAACTTCCTAATTAAGTCAGAATTAGCAACTAAATCTAGCAGAATCTTTTATGAATATATGTAATGAGCATTGGCAAAATATAATTTTACCTCCTTCAACACAGCTTTTGTTTTTGAACTATGATTTTTAACGTGAATATTTAAATTGCTATGTACCCATTCCCCTCCCCCCTCCCTTTTTGTATTTTGTTGGTTTCGATGCTCTTCTACTTCATTGGTAATGTGTTTAAAATTTTAAATCGATATTATAAGTAAGAATTAAATATTTCAAAATAAAAATTATGCTGTAGTTGTTATGCACATCCTTCATATCATGTTATTCTAATTAATTGAAACATTTAAAGAAATTTAAAAATGGAGTTGAAATTAAAAAAAATTATACAGTTTTGTGAATTACATATGTTAGAAAGAATTTTTAAATATTGAAATTTTTTTTAATAGAAACGCCTTTACGTCAAATTAAAATTTCTGTTTATAATTTTACATTTGCAATAATTAAAAGTAATATTATCAAATTTTGTCATAACATATAATTTTATGTATTCAAAATTTCAAAAACTATCCCACGTACTTTGAAAATTGTGTATAGTTAATTTAATGTGTATAGTGAACTTATTAAAGTTCATGACAAGACGAAGAAGAAAAATACCGTTCTAAAACAGTTACAGAAATAAAATGGAATACAAATATTATAGTAGTAGGAAGTCAGACCCACATAAAACAGAATAAAATCTAGAACAATTTTTGAACTACCTGAGATTATAGATTCCCAATTGAAGCTAGAGGTAAAATTACTGAAAGATTAAGACATGTATGACTTGCAATAAGGAAGTAGTACAATTTACAAGAATCCGTCCTTTCATTTGAGTTCAAGAATGCCATATACACTAAAAAAGAATTTCAGATACTTCAGATTTCCATATATATTCTAGTAAACAGTCTACAGAAAAATCTTAGTTTGACTTTCTCAGGTCGTGCTTAGAAGCAACACGAATGCTACTGGCGATGGACCTCGAAATTTTGAACTTCGGTCAAGTGATGAGGAAGACATCTGAGCTGGCAGCTCCCTCTTCTGACTTCTATAGCACGCCAACGGAAGGACTTTACCTCGACAGATTTGACGTGCATCAGCTCCGGCAACCCGACGGCTTTTAATGGCACCAAGGCTAGAACCCACGACTTGATGAAAACAATGTCGGTCGCAAGTGTGTGACCATAACTACTAGGCTATTGCGGCTACCCAAAACCAGCCGGAAGATTAATTGCTTTAATTTTAATGTTTCATTTATCACTATTTTCTTAGTATATAAATGTACGTTTTGCTATTTGATAAGGGTTATGTAAAAATTTTTAAGGTTATTTTTCAATTCCGGATCAAAACAAAAACAATTTTACTTCTAGTTAATACTTATTATTCGGATTATATAAAGAGAGAGACTCAGCCTACAGTCTTATAACCACACACATAATATTAAAATAGTTAAAGCGTCTACGAGAGAATTAATTGGTTAACGAAAGTCATGTGAATGAAAGTAAATCACAAAAATGAAATGAAAGTCAATGTAATTAAAACTTTTATTACATCTTCAATACCAAAAATTATACTAAATCTGCAACGGATTTTACCAATTTTTTTTGGAACCAATAAAACGAGTTTAAACTTGTTTTTAGATAAAAGAAACCAAGTATGATTTTTTTTTGAGATTTCAAATACCTTAGTGCAACCCCCCTGAAAACGTAAAATTAAAACGCTGGACACTTCTATATTGGTTAATATGTAGATAATTATTTAACTATGAAGTATATAAAACAAATTGTAAAGTTAATTTATGAAGTATTTTTAAAAGTTTATTTTAAATATTTATGATTTGTTTTTGTATTCAGATTTTGGCTTCCATTTGACTAAAAATAATTGCATTGCAAATGTAAGCATGTTTATATACTTCGAGACACTTCATTCAAATTAATGGTGCTTTTATTTCAAATTTTATAATGCTTTGTATTTATGTTAATGATATTTATGAAATATATTCATTCAAAAATTAATAATTACTATCGCGCAAAATATAAAATTGTTTAGAATATTTAAAATTTGAATTTATTAATACTACGCATTAAAACTGTCTAGGTGAAGGATAAAAATAAACGTGAATCGCATAACGATTCAAAAAGTAAATAAAAACAATTTCAGGAAATAAGGACGACTACGTCTAAAAGCTTTATGAATGCGTTTCGAATTAAAATTTTTTAACTTGTAATAGGAATTTAATAAGGATGTTTATCACGGCAATGTAAAAAGGCAAAAAGCTGGGATACAGGGATACATCCACACCTCGTTGAGCGCTTCCTCGATTAACAACATTGATTCAGTATAATGCGGTCATATTGTCTTGCTAAATTTCACTTTGTATTTTCTTGTCGTTCGCCACGTTTCTTATTAGTTTTGTTATATATATATATATTCCTTGGCAAAACTAAGCATTTATTCCAGAGGATATTGTCCTCCAGTTACACACACATATTGAAGTAAATCTTGCCATATCATTATACATTTTATTTTACACACGGAAGCAAGCGGTACATATTAGATGGTAAGACGTTCGGCGAAAACAGTAAAAGAGAATGACAAACGTTGATTCAAAAACTCTAGAAAACTAGGAAGTTCCGAAATTTTGCCCAGGGAGTAAAAGGAAGAGGCTTGGTGTATTAGCGCCACACGCGTGACTTTGCAAAGTGAAAGTGACAGTTGCCATGAAATGTACAAGAAAATTAGTTGATAATATTTAGTTGAGTGTTAAAACAGTTTCGAAAAAGGGAAAGAAAATCAAAAAGAAGAAAAGAAGGTGATAACTTGTGTTTTCATCACACACTCGCACATATGCTTGAGAGAAAGTGCCCAGTAATTTGGTTATATATATACTTTTGGGTATATTATGTATATGGCATGTATTATTATGTATCGTTCACGATGCTAAGAAGTGTAGTAAACCTACATAATATGCTAAACATACACATATGTTCACTTTTTAAATTAGATTTTTGGGGAAATTTCTGGTAGCTTCAATCGCTTTGGTCAATATCAAAAAGTAAATTAATTAACCAAAGTTTCTCACTTATCATAAAACTACAAATTCTTATATTAAGGTAAAAAGTGCCAGGAAATTTATTACAAAAATTAATATACTTCTGTGTGCACCTGTTTATGAATTAAGTAACATATATCATATTATGTAAATTAATACAAAACTAACTCAAAATTAAGTAAAATTTACTAATTTTTGAATTTATTTCCCCCTTTCTTTATTGACAGTGAGTAAAAGAATGACTTAGTTTAACGCTGCTTCTCTTAGTGGTCTATAATCTAGGAACGCATCTTATGCACTAAACAGGGCCTATTATGCATCAAGGGTGTCACACGTACTATAATAATTATTCCACAGAAAAAGAATTGTTTCCAAAAGTTTGTTGAAAAAACTTATAACTTATTATTATATATTTCTTCTACCTTCTTATCTACTGCGAGAAGTTTTTTTTCTCACAGTGACTACTTTCAAAACTGACCCAAGGTCATTGTCAAAAATTTTGATGTGATGAGATACTTATATTTTCTATCACAAGTGAAAGCAGATACTCACATTGAATTTTGCTAAACACGGAAATTATCTCATATGCAAATTCTCGAGTATTTTCAAACCTTGAAGATGAATATTTGTAAAATTATGATATTCTCACTTCACTGAAATTTAACTTATAATTTTGAATCACATTGTATCTCAATTACCTCTATTTGCATCTCTGTGGCCGCGGTGATCATAATGGTGGATTCATTGGCATTGTTTTCAACGACTCGTGGAATCGAGCTCTGATGCCATTTAAGTGTCGCCGTGTAGAGAGGCAAATGTATGTTAAATCTGGTCGAAGTCCCAAGTTCTTCCGTTGGAAGTTTGGAGAAGGAGGACCCAGCTTAGGTGTCGGCCTAAACCAGTTGATCGTGGTTCAAATTTATCAAGTCTGTCTCCAATAGCCCTCGTGTTGTTTCTCAGTGCAACGTTAACAAGCAATCAAAAATCAATTTGCATCCCATTAGGTACTGATTCTATATCTATTGAATAAACTGAAGAGATCAAAGAAAACTTAATTTTCTAGTAATTTAAAGTCTTAAAATTTTATTTGAAATTCATTTTTATACAAAACTTCATATTTTTTTTTTGTAAACGATGCGATCTCAAGTTATTTTGTTCATTTTACATGCCTAAAAGTGTGTTATTTGAATTGTTTTTCCAGCAGAAATTCACAGTTGAATACCTTAACTTGATCGCGCATGTTCGTAATGATATGATTTTTTTCTCTGTGGTTATAATTTAAATCAGATATTTCGCTATATAGAGCATGAAGAATAAATATTGCCTTAATGTTGTGTTAAAAAAAAGAAACCGTATCGTATCCGGAATTTTACAGATTGTGTGCAGAGATATTTCTTCTTTCAAGTCCCAGAATTGTGCAAGTGCTTTGAGAAGGATTGCCACCAAAAACATCGGTATAATATGACAAAACGTAATAATCAGTGTTATATTCACTTACAATTGCAAGAGAACTGTCACCGAATCAAACCTAGAGATTTTGAGAAACAAATGATTTTTTTATCACGTGTTTGATGTTCATCATATTTGACATAACATTTCTTTATGTCTAATGCAATATAAATAATGAATCTTGGATCTATCATACATTTAACTTTTTTGTTGTTCCTCTGTTATGCTATGAAATCACCCTTGTTTCGGTCATCGAAGGAGTTCCATTTATAACTAATTTTGACAGAGGGAAATTGTATTCTCCAGTAGGTCAATAACACAAATACACATTATCCTGTGCAAGTGTCCTGCATCGGTACAAGTTCTAACATTTCCTCAAAAATGTTATGAAATCCGTCTCGCATGTACGTAAATACAAAGCTGAGTGAGCTACAATCCCAATCACTATCCATACTCTCGTCACAAGCAGTGGGCGCAGTAGAATAGTGGTCATGGTCTCTGACTCAAGGGCGGCGGTTTCCGTCGAGTCGTGGTTTCGGGCTTTGATGCAACAAAACTGATGCACGTAAAATCTGTCGAGGCTCAAAGCCCCCCACCCTTTTGGCATGGTGTGGAAGTTTGGAGAGGGAAGTGCCAGCTCAGGTGTCTTCCTTGTTACTTGATCAAAGTTTAAAATTACGAGATCCGTCGCCAATAGCCCTAGTTTTGTTTTTAATGTGACGTTAATAAAACCTAACTAACCACTGGCAATGAGAAATATCTTCAAAACTAGACAATTTTACTGTTATCCGATATGTTAAATTGTAGGGCAAAACTCTTTCTGCGACTGTATTTCGCGGAAAACGAATTGCCTGAAAAGTCTTTACATTTTCTGGAGAAACAATATCTGCAGCGTATAATAGACATTCCTTAATAAATTCACCTTTAGTAAAAGGTTTCGAGTGCTTACATATCAACTCTGACAAGACGTTGCTTGCATGCATCACCGCTTCATTTTCTTATGTTATTTTGGAAAACATAAACTGTTGCTCTTCGAGTCCCATATAGAGCTTTTTCAATCATTTTTGCCCCTTCAATCTCTCGTACTTCATTTATTGATTTATGTTGCTCATAACAACGACTAAGGATGAACAATTTTAGTACATTATGAGCATTATGACATATTAAGCAGATTATGCTATTATCTAAAAACCTGCCCTGGCAGAAAAAAAAATTCGTTCGTTTGTAATACCTCTTGGGTTTGATAGTAACATACTGAATATAAAGGACCAGAAAAAATTAATAATTGTTCCACTTTTTTCACTAATTGAAGGTGTACTAAATATGTAAGTTTACATACAATTTTTTCTTTATTACCCTTTCATTAATCCTTCTCTTTAGTTTTTCGCATTCATGAATAATTCCCTGTAGTAGAATCATGACTCAATTCAAAAACTTTATCCCATTAACTTTCTCAGGTAACGCAAGTGCCAAATTTTAACCCTACAAATAGTGTTTTTGTTAAACAATAAATTTATGGCGTGAAAAAGAATATTTCTTCCTAATCTAGAGTCCTTGAAAGATGCTAACGCTTACATGTACAATCACCGCACCATCTATACAAAAAAAAAAAAAAAAAAAAAAAACTTAATTGTTCATTCCTAGTGAAACCAATGCGAAAAGCAGTAAGCTTTTGCCGTGTTTGTGAGTGTAATGAGAAAAAACTCATGTGCGGTGGTACCATGAGCAGGTGTCTCATGAATTATTAAAGTATTAAACAGTCCACTTAGAAGTGTTTTTTATTATGAAAGTCAGAACTTAAATGAGTAACCTATGGGACTTCAAAGTTGTGTTGTGAAACGTTGTCTTGTAAGCGTGATCCTCTGTAGCCGGTGAGAAAGTATCGGCAGCTAAACAAAAGTTTATAAGTGTTAGAACTATCAATGTATTGTGAATATTAGTGAGTGATATTCTTCAGTTTGTGATATTGATTAAGTGCGATATTTTTCCATGGATTAAAATGTCATATCAGTGCAGAAGTGACTTCACTGAAGTAAAACATCCTTCCTGCTTTTGAGGAGAGAGGAATTTCTCTATTGTGTTTTCTTTTCTGAAATTTAATTTACCATGTCTATAATTGGAAAATCAAAATAGAGACGAGTTAACCCTCGTCGCTGAAGGATTAGATTTCGTGATTCCTGATGGAGCTAAAGTCGTTGCCATAAGAAATATCTTTGAGAACTGTGATTTGTATATTTATGATATTGGATTTGTATAAAATGTCGTTGATTATATTACTGAGTGAAAGAAATCAATTAAAGAAAGAGAGAGAATGCGTAAATCCGAAAACGAAACTAAGAATAAGAGAAAATTAAACTGGCTCAATTGCAACTACAATTTGACTTATTAGAAAAGGAATTACAATTAGAAAATCTTGACAAAGAAATTCATCGAGATATGTTAACTGATATAACTACCTTAAATAGAAGCACTGAAAATCTAATTAAAAATAAATAAACTTAAGCGATTTCTGTGCCTACTCGAGTAAAATCTTGTAATCTTTTCTTCCAATCAATTGAAAATGCATTTAAAACAAAAAAAAATGTGCCGGAAGAATTAAAAACGGAAAAACTATTAAATATAAAAGGAGAAAAGGTATCAAATTTAATGGTTTATGTAACAGAGGAAAATTTCGATGATAATGAGAAACTTAAATCTATAATATTAAAAGAATACCACCCCACCCCACAAGAGAGTTTAAATAACTTTCGCAATGCAAAAAAATTACCCAATGAAAATTTTGTACAATTTGCGTCGAGGTTATCCATTGATTTTGAACTGTGTCAGTCGCGAAAAGTAAGCGATATTAAATCGTTATTGTGAATTGATTGTTTCGGATAAAATTTTTAGTGACCTTGATCGAGAACTGAAAACTCACATAGCAATAAAACAGAGTGAATCGTATTTTTAAACCGAAAGATATTTATCTTTCCTCGAGATCGAAACCTAAATATGAATCATTAATAAATGAAAGTAGAAGATATCAAATAATGAGTAAAACAAAAAGTTCTCATATCTCAAGGTTTCAGAAAGGGATTTGTAATGTGTTTATTTTAGAAATAAGAAGCAGTAAATGTGACATGTATAAAAATGAATTTAATAATTCATTTTTAAATTCATTGAATTTAATTTTCGGATATAAATTTGAATTTATATCCGAAATTCTTAGGATGTTTCCAATTCAGGATCGCGTTGAAGTAATTAAAATGAATAAATTAAGTATTAAATGCTTTACACCAGAATGTTGCTTTAAGCAATGTAAGAGTAGAAATTGTTTTTGTGGAAAGGCTCAAAATAAAATGATTCATCTTTCGTGAAGCGTCATCAATCTTAAAGCAGAAATAAACAATTTTGAAAAAACTTCCGTCTGTGATGGTCAAAATAAATTTATGAATGATTCCCTCCCATCCTGTGAACTTGGTCAAAAATTTGTAGCGAGCTCTTTCGCAAAGAGCATTACAAAAAATGTTTTATTGAGTACTGTTTGAGTTTTGGTTAAAAATAAAAATGGTGACAGGGAAGAAGCTAGGTGTCTGTTAGATATTGGAAGTCAAATATGCTTAAGTTCTGACTGCGCTAATCGTTTGCAACATAAAAAAGATAAATACTTTAATCTCGTACTTTTAAATGATTCATTATTGACAGTGAATGGATGCATTAGAACTACTAAAACGAATAAAAATAAAAGTTTTTATAAAGAATTAAATATATTAATAGTTCGGAAAATTACTGATTCAATTCCCCGAACAATACTTGATGTTAAGGTTGAAATTTCAGATTCAATTCCGTTAGTTGATTGTAATTTTAATGTCCCATGAAAAATAAGTATTTTATTAGGATCGGAAATTATGTATGAACTGTTGAAGCCTGGACAAATATATGCGCAAATTTCTCATTTGTTCTTTCAAAATACAGTGTTTTGTTATGTGGCTTGCGGTAGCGTAGATCAAATTTGTGAAACTAAAGTTTATTGCGGGTTAATCCATGAAGATGATTTAAATATAACGTTACAAAATTTTTTGGAGATAGAAAGTGTCGAATCAGAAATATATAAAAGTGATGAACACTTTTCTCGTACTCATAAGAGGGAAATATTTTGTTATAATGCCCTTTAAAGAGTATCCTTCGCGCTTAGGAAATTCAAAGAATATTGCTCTAAGAAGACTCAAATCGCTGTGGATTCGTTTATCCAGAGACATCGAATTTGAAACGTTATACAAAAGCTTCATGAAGAATTATTTGAAACTTGCTCACATAGAAGTGGTGGAAGAAAGAGAACCCAATGTGGTGTACTAATTATGTCAAACATCTTAAGAGTGTTAAGACCCGAGAAAACAAGTACAAAATTACGTGTTGTATTTAACTATTCCACATTGATTACTAATGGTAATTCACTAAACTCTTTACAGTACAATGATGAAGTCATCTAAGATTACTTATTTTCTATAATGATAGTGCTTATAAAACATGTGTAGGCTTTGACAGCCGATGTGAAGGTGATGTATCGAATAATACTTATAGATCCTAGTCAATAGAAACTTCAAAGAATTTTGTAAAGTGATACGCCCAATTGAGTCACCTAAAATATATGAGTTAGTTACAGTTATGTATGGAACTGCGAGTACTCCCTATCTAAAAATGAGAATGCGGCGACCACTCTTAGCAAGTTCATTAGTTGTTCCCCTTACACCTGGACAAGGTCCTCATTAAAGACATCTGGATTCGTGAGAAAGGGCAAACAACATCATTTTAATTTTTCATTTACATTCGTTATTCATTATACATATTAATATCTGATTCAAGTTTAATGTTTTGCTCTTTCTTTCCAAAAATATAAAAAGTACTTAGATCTGATGAGTTATGTTATTATATCTCATAATTTTTATTTTGTAAGCTATCGAAAAACGGATTATGTATACTTTCATTCGTGAAAGGTTTTATTTTTGTGGCATGAAAAAACACGATATTTTTTGTTCCGTTACATTTGCTGAGAGGACCGTAGAAATGAACGTCGCAGGTCATGCGTAGTACAAAAACTAAAAAAAAAAAAATGTACATTAATTAAAAAAATGCATTTAAAACGTAAAGACATTTATATACCTACAATGACTAACAAATCATTCGAACACAATAACGACAAATAAAATGCATGATAAATTTCCTTCAGTAAAAATCTCAATCTTAAAACCTAAAAAAAGCGAAAACAAGTCTATTTTATCCCTTTTTCTCCAACTTAAGAATCAACAGCAAGGAATCGATGGCTTTTATGGAATCGAATGCAATAATAAAACATTTGTTTTTTGATCATACGTCGGTATCGCCATGTCCTTGATGAAAATGCTCGATTGTTAAGATAACAGGATATGTACTATGTTTATGATTTATTGCCACTGTTCGTTGCCGGAATCTTTTTTGAGATAAAGACGTAATAAATAAAGGGCAAGACAAGAATATCTTTTGTTTGATCGAACAGGTAATAAAATCTGAGGGTAGTTATTTTTCTTTTTCGATCATGGAAGAAAAATAAACTCGAGCAGATAAATAAAGCGGAAATTTGGAAATGCCGAAAAGTAATTTGAAGCAATTCAAATTGTTTTACATGGCGAAGAAAACTTCGAAAAAAAAAAAAAAAAAAAAAAAAAAAAAAGAATTAACAGGAGAAGAGGTAGTTAATGAAGAATTTGAATTTATCTTTTTAATAGAATTATTTTTACCTGATTTAAAAAAAAAAATAAACGAGAACAGAAAACATCCTTTTAAATAGCTCCGATGAAATGATCTTTAACAGGGATGATTAAAAATTGTTTGATATATTGTGAGAACGTCACAAATGAGCAAAAATTTCACAGAAGAACATTAAATAAACTTTATATATATATATATATATATATATATATATATATATATATGTGTGTGTGTGTGTGTGTGTGTAAGTTTGTTTAATAAATGCGTGAACTGAAATTAGAATTACTTTTATTAATTAAAAGGTAAAGTAAAACAATTTTATTCCCTTTAAATACTCTATTTGAAGCAATACATTTGTCCGAAACATTTTTGGTCACATTTTTCGAAATATCTCTGTAAGTTCTAGGGACATGTTTCGAGAACCGACAATGTTTATTTTTGAACCAACAATATTCAATGTTTGAGATGAAATTGTAACATGCCACTATAGAGTAGTTTGGTTTGGTTTAATTAACGCCGCTCTAGAAGCAACATGAGGGCTATTGGTGTCGGACTTCGTAATTTTGAACCTCGGTCAAACACTATAGAAAAGATAACGGGTCAAAAATCCCATTATCCTCTCCCTCATTATCCGGGTTTGAGATCGACAGGAGAATGGACCACTCCTGGCGAGGTTAAAGTCCTGGGGAGATAGGCTTCTGAGCCTTTCGTCGTTTCTCATTTTGCCATTTCATCTTCGTCCCAATGGTGTTTTCGTATGACCATTTCACATTTTGGAAACAGGGGGAAAAATCACACGGGGCTAGATCTGGTGAGTATGTAGGGGGAATAATCAAATTCGGTAATCGAATTTCTTTCCACAAACTTGCAAAGAATCGCTGTAGAATGCGAAGTGAAATTGTGGTAAAGCAGAACCATCCGTCATCATTATATAAATTTGGCTGCACTTAACGAACATGTTTCTTCAAGCTTTTGAGGATCTCTGCGTAGAAGGCAACATTCACAGTTTGTCCTTCAAGAAGTTCATTGTGGGAAACTCCTTGCAAGTGTAAATAAATAAAATGAAATAAAACAGCATGACCTACATTTTTGAATTTCCTTTTCACGTATCTCAACAGTTTTCTCGGATGTCTCTGAAACGTTGTATGACGCACTTGAAAAGAGCTAATTTTTTTTCAGTGATCTTCATAAAACTGTCATCAACATTTAATTAACTTCTTGAGAACTTTTCCTAAGCTTTTTTTTTTTTTATCAAAACTTTGATGTTAAATGTTTGTTAGGTTATCAAATTAATTTCCACCTCCCATGACAGGGAAGTAATGTGTAAAATTCGTTATTTTCATTGTTATGTAACTATTGGATTAAGAACGAATAAAATATGAAAACAAACAACCTTCTGTTAATTTTAGACGTATTAGTTGCAAATTTCTGAGCCTGGGACTCAGAAGTGAATTGTTACTGTAAATATTGATAAGGTTGATCATATTGCTGTATCAATCTTCACCGAATATTTATTTAAGCATCAGATTTAAATAAATAATTGAGTTTTGTTTTATGTATAATAAAGCACAGAGGAATCAAAATAACTTTTCGAAAATTTTAATACAATAATACATTTGATGTATATATATTAAATAATCCTTTTAAGGATATCTGTGTACGAAATAGACTTCCATGCCAATTTCGAAATTCAGTTCATACCGCCAAGAAAATAAAAATATGTATACATTTCGTGAGTATAAAGGCAAAACATTTCGTTAATTTTTTAAAATGGAATTACTTGAACGAAAGCAGATATTGAAACGTAAACCACACTTTTATTAACTATTTTAATTAATTAATAACTGAATAGAATATTACAGTTTTGCAGAACAGTGTACTTGAAAGAGAATCCAAAAGAGACAAGTATTTTTATTCATTTCAAATTATGAAGAATCCAAGCGATAATGTTTAAAGTAGAAAAATTCTGAATTTCCTTAAAAAAGTAATTTAGTTATTCAAACTAGTTAGTTAAAAATAAAACTGGTTAAAACCCAAACTAGTTAGATAGAACTGCTCACATGTGCATAATATTCTTTTACAAAAATATTTTTAAGCGTTTCAAAAGTATAGCGACTGTAAATATACGCTACTTTAAAAACGGCGAATATTTTTTCATTTGGAAGATTCTTGGTATATAATGATCAAATTCAAAGAATTTAATTCCTTCTGTGCTTTTCTGGTAAAACAGAACTGCTCATCTACTGAAAAAAATAAAACGTTTAAAAAGGATGATTCCACACGAAAGAATCAAATTGAAATAACTTGGTTAAATTGAATTTCTATCCTGCTCACAACCTCCTCCCCCAATAAGATTCAGTTTTAAATAGTACCTTAAAATATTTTGATCGTTATTCTCTTTCATAATTTAAAATTGCTTTTTCTTGTTTATCATTCTTTACACAAACGCGAAAAAATTACGTATTATTTGTAAAACTATACGAACGTAGTATACGAACTATATTCAATAAATTTGTTGAGCTAATTTGAAAAATATAAATAATCTATTTTTCTTTATTAACAAAGACATTTAGAAATTGTGAAATTTTTTCTTGACATCTTCACATAAAAGTACCTCCCTAAGGAGCAAGTTTAAGCATCTACACATTGAAAATATTGATAAAACAATACTAAGCATAAAAAATTTCGCAAACATTATAATAAATAAAAATAAACAATTTTACTGCTAGAAACATACTTTTGGAAAAGACGTTTAAAATTTTGGTGTAACCTTGAAGTTGTTCAAACTGTTTCTCCATCCGTCTGATTTATGTCTTAACCCGTGTGGTGACCAGGTATGACAGAATAGTCCCACTGTAGTTCATGCATGTCATAAGAGTCGACTGAAATGGATACCCAGCGTCTGGAGATATAGCCGGGCACTTTGCCCCTGGGTATTATATCAGAGAATTTCGTGGACTTGTCTCCTTTTGATAAGTCCGGGCATCATGACCCCGAGGCACCCGAGTGGCCTTTTCCTTTCCTATGGGGTTTACTGTCTTTGGTAAACACAGGTGACGCGCCCTCGGGTTACCCTAGCGATCCTTCTCTATTTTCGACCATCTTGTCAACGAATTTTTGTCTTTTTTCTAGTCTTCACCACAGTTCATGTAATATATATCTAGATACCTCTCGAAGTAATTATCCCGAGCATTACAGAAACACACGACAATTACGTACAATATCTTATCATCAGGGCTGAAGAAGCAAAGCAACTGACAAAATTTCCCATTTTCGAAGCTCTGGCAGATGATAAATGTCAACATGATGATAGGCATCGATCAGTCATTTACAAGGTTGGGAACTTAGTTAGGGTGTTTACACCAGTACAAAAAGTTGGACTGTCTGAGAAGTTCTTAAAACGTTATTTTTTGAATCGTATAGAATAACTTGATAATTATCTGATGTGACATATGAAATAGAAAGTATGGAAGAAAACCGTAGACGGCGAAATTCAAAGGATGTCTTCTACGTTCTGAGGTTAAAATCATATCATATTCCAAACAAGCAAATTGATGAGAAGAGAGTACCTAAATTTTCCTGACGATCTGTTACAAGGAGTGAGACCGGATTGCAGCGGGGCGCTGCTTCTTTCTAAAAAGGGGTAAATGTAGCGATACTTGTTTTCTGGAAATGGCGCAGGATTTGGATTCAGCTCTTGCGCCATACACCTATATTGATTCTCAAGTCGCAAATTTAGCAATGGAAAGTTATATATCTTCAAATTTTTCGAGTCGATTCTCTCTACTTCTATTTCAGAGAATAAAAGAAGTAAATGAAATCATCGTTCAGATGTCTGAAATGTCAATACGCAAAAATCAAAATACAATTTGAATTATAAATTGTGAATGGAGTAATAAATTTATTAATGAAAATATCAGCATTTAACTTTTTAACATAGCTTAAGAGATTCCACATTTTTAAATACGAATATAAGCAAAAGTAATAATCGAATTATGGGTGCCACGTCCAAAATGAGTTCTAAACTAAAATGGAATGTCTAAAATTACTCCACAAAGTTTTTAAATTTTATTATAAAATGATCCTTGAGTTAAATGCATGAGACTTAATTTTTCAACTTTTTCACTTCACGGTCCATTCAAACAATTTACGACTTATTTAAATTATAATAATGATACTTTTGTGACCAGACAATTTCATCAAAAATTAGGATGCACAATTAAACATGGTACACGTATCCTGGGATATTGAAGCCATTAAAACCAAAATTGATCAGTTAAAAGTAATATTATATTATGGCAAACTTTTAGATTATAATTTTTCATTTCATACAGTTTCTTTTAGGCTATTGTTGTGGTTGTATAAACAGAGAGGATAGTGGTGGGCCACAGGAGATTAAAGTCTTTCATGACTTTGACAGTCTTGCATTGTTGCTGAATAAGAAAAAGTAATTAATTTGGAACTGCAGATTATTCTTTTAATGTGATTTATTTTACTTTGCTAGATGTTTCCCCACTACTTTGTTGCAATTCTATTCACGTGATTACCTACCTTTCTAATATAGATAATTCAGTGGGTTACCACCTGGCAATTTACCTGGGATTCTTCCTGAACCATGAATACAAATAAAAATTCATAATAGTCAGACTTTTATTTCATGTATTTGTTGTGACAATGGCTCTGAGCTGAATTCTGGACATATGAAATACTCACATTCTCCAATTTTGCATAACAAATTCTAATTAATACTTATACATGACTAATTTTCTAGGAAACAAATATAAAATATATGGTAAAACAATGGTTAATTGTCACCCCAAAATAAGCAAATATCATTATCTATTATATCTCATAATTGTGATTTTACAAATAATACACGTCCATGTATTGAAAACTTTTAGTTTCCATGTTTTGTTGAATAATTTTAAAGAACTGTATTCACATTCCATTTCCTCCACATTTTCTATTGAAAATAATCCTTTTTGAGATGATTTTATAATATTTTGTTTATGAAGGACAATTTTATTTTT
>BMAW01066857.1:382487-397867 GCA_019974015.1 Nephila pilipes
AAAAATCAAAATACAATTTGAATTATAAATTGTGAATGGAGTAATAAATTTATTAATGAAAATATCAGCATTTAACTTTTTAACATAGCTTAAGAGATTCCACATTTTTAAATACGAATATAAGCAAAAGTAATAATCGAATTATGGGTGCCACGTCCAAAATGAGTTCTAAAATAGAATAATATTTAAAATTACTTTCCACAAAAGTTTTTTTTTTTAAATTTCTTTTTTATTATAAAAATGATCAGGTTAAATGCATGAATATTTTCAACTTTTTTTAAAAAATTTCACGGTCCATTCAAACATTTACGACTTATTTAAATTATAATAGCCTAAAAATGCACACGTGACCGAACAGCTGAGATAAAAATTAGGATGTCTCTCACCAGTAAACACATGGTACGTATCCTAGAGTGTTAAGCTAATGAAACAAAATTAATCAATTACACAAAAATGTTAATATTATGTGTAACTATAAGAAAAACTTTTAAATTATAATTTTTTTCATTTCTATTACAATTTCCTTTTAAAATGATTCTTCATAAGTTTGTAATTTTAAATCAAGTCATAAGACAAATAAACTAGTAGAAGAGAAATGAAAACATTCGTCTGCAGGATGTTTTCAGGACTAAGGTAAGTCTTGAATTGTTGTGGTTGTATAAACATAGAAGGGATAATTAATTTAAGGCCACGAAATTAAAGTCTTTTCATGACTTTCGAGAGACGAGTCTTGCATTGTTGCTGAATAAACACAGAAAAAGTAATTAATTTAGAACTACGGAGTGTTTTTAATGTTAGATTTATTTTTACTTTGCTAAGATATTTCGCAAATTTTTACTTCAATTTACTAAATAATTGAGTAAAATATTAAATTTTGTTCATAGAATTACAAAACATTTTTGTATTCTATTCACGGCAATGATTGCAAATTTACCTACCTTTCTAATACCGATAATTCGGTAAAATTTTACCACATACTGGCAATTTACCACAAATTCTTCAAACCATGAATACAAAATAAAAATTCATAATAGTCAGACTTTTTATTTCATATTTGTATTCTGTGACAATGAAAACAAATTGAATTCTGGACATATAAATAATACTCGTACAAATGAAATTCTCCAATTTTATAACAAATTCTAATTAATACTTATACATGACTAATTTTTCATAAAGGAAACAAATATAAAATATATAAGTAAAGCAATGGTTAATTTGTCATTTTTTAAAGAAATAAGCACTTAAATATCGTATCTGTCTCATAATTGTGATTTAATTTTTTACAAAATAATACGTCATGTGTGTGTAGAAAAAGCTTTTTAGTTTCCATGTTTGTTGCTTGAATAATTTTTAAAGAACTGTATATTCATTCCATATGTTTCCTCCTCACATTTTCCTATTGAAAATAATCCTTTTTGGATGATTTTACTAATATTTTTGTTTATGACAGAGACGGATTATTATGTTATAATTTTATTTTTGTATTGATAAATGAATTTTCTCTTTCATGAGAAAACATAACTACAGCAGTTGAAAGAAAACGTGTATTACAGTTAAGTATATAATTACCGAATAACCCGTTAAAACAATGTAGAATTATCGGTAACAATTCAAAATTAAAATTAGCAATTTTCCAATAAGCCGGTTTACCGGTGTTGCAATAATGTATAGAAGTATTATTCATCATGCACAATACAATGAGAAGAATTAGTAAATGAATGGTGACATTCTGCAGTTATTCGAAAATGTATGTTAACATTAAACAGTTATTAGAAAATATTTATACTTTTATATCCAAGCACTGATTAATTAAAAACAATATAAAAAATCATGAAACTTTTTACAGGAGTTAGTTACAAGTTAAAAATACACTTTTAAAACTGACAGCCTATTTCGAAAAAAATTTCCAAGAGATTTGAGAAGTTTTAGAATTTCCCTTTTTTCGAATGAAATAAATACAGTAGTGTCTCTTGTGAGGGACACCATTTATTTAAGGGCCAATTCTGTTGATCCTGGTTCCTTTAAATTATATATGTATTTAACCCTTATTAAAGGATAGCTCTATTTAAGGGACAAAATGTCTGGTCCGATGGGTGACCCTTATTTGAATGTACTTCTGTATATAATTACCTCTTATTAAGGGACATCGCTATTTAAGAGACAAAATGTCTGGTCCGATGGATATCTCTTATTTTTTTTTATTCTGTATATAATTAATTAAATGACTCTTGGAAACAAACATGGTGAGACAATGTATTATCTAACACTAACTTTTCCTTTGTAATAATAATTATTGGAATCAGTATCTTTCTTCTATATTCCATTTTAAGAGATTAGACTTTCATATTGACTATCAACATACATATTATCTGAGGAACATAAATGTCAACATTACGCCACTATATTCCTGACATAAGAACTTCAAAAAATATTAAAAGAATGCGGTAAGATTTAGAAATCGAAGAGAGAGAGAGAGAGAAAGAGAGAGAGAGAGAAAGAAAGAGAAAGAATAAAAATAAATATAGAGATAATTATGTTATAAAAATAAAATGCATGTTCATATATAGTTTCTAATGGTATGTATATTTTTTGAGTTATTTCATTACAAATTTAGCTTTGATAGTTATTAACAATGACTATTTAAAAAAAAAACATTTGACCGTTAAAATACTCTAATTACAACCAATTCCTGTAAATGTAGTTAATACTAACAAAAAACATCCTTGATTACTAGAGTCCATTGAGAAGGAGTTTGTACCGTATGATTATCCTAGAAAACTCGGAAGTTATTTTTTATTGATAGTATTCTAATTATTTTCCTATGATTACTTTGGACATTTGAAACAATGATAAATGCTAAGAAAATTCCATTTAAAAGAGTTTGTTTCATGTGATTAACCTTGAATTCGCGAATCTATCTTTTCGTTAAAAGTATTCTAATTATCTTTCTGATTGCATTGAACATTTGAAACAATGAAAGATACCAAGGGAATTTTAATGATTACAATTGTTAACATTAGAACATCCAATTAAGATAATTAATTTTTTTCTTTTACTCTCAAGAATTTAACTTTTCTTGTAAAATAATCATTTTTCTGGAATCGTTTTATTAAAGCAGAAATGATCAACATATTTTCAAAGTATTCTTTGCTATCACTGCGTTACATATAATAGCTTTCGAAATACACTTGTTAATAAAACTCTATAGAAAAATAAGGGTATCAATCACAAAATAAATTAAATACAGAGGGACTCACGAGAAAATATTTAAAGGGTGATAGAAAACATCTAAACAAGCAAATTTCACCACACAATGCAGAGGCGGACAGCAAGTAGAGAACCGATAGGCGGCGTTGTTATGGAAAGCATAAAGCGCGAATTTTCTTACACTGTGTCATTTCCACCGTAGATTTCAGGAGGCATGGTGTGATGTACAATTGTCAGGAAAAGGCGGACATGCATTTCATGAATGGTCTTGCGGATGGGAATGCTTTGGAAACCAAAAGACTGTACAAGTAGTGTTTGCCGAAAAAATAAGTGCCAGACCGAAAAATATTTAAATAAACTTTCTTTCCGCCTATGTATTATGAGGTAAAAATTGTTTAAATCGATGTTAAATTTTTGCCCATGAGCAAAATACACCCTGTATAAAGATTTCTAACGATACACTCCCTTATTTATTTTCCAATCACAACAATATTTGATAACCATATTTATTTTTCGGCTACACTTTTCCCTTTGTGACATTGGGCTATTCGCGGTTTCTCTTCACTAACCTTGGGGATTTTTAATTGAGATTGATTGCTTTCGCTAAACAACCTTTGCCAAACAAAAATGAAGCGTGATTATGTAAAGCAGGTAGAAATGAAGCGAAGCGGGTGAGTTAGGAAATATATAAACTCCGACGGAAAGTAGCGAGAGAGAGGCTGAAGGAGAAGTGAAGCTGAAGTAATAGATAAGCGGAAGGAGGAGTGGAAAAAGGTTGAATTAAAGGGTTAGATTAAAGATTGTTGTAAAACGTTCCTTTACTACTGTTTTCAACAGTTGATCTAGAGTCTGAGTTGCAGTCGAGGAAGGATTAGTGGTAAGAGTCTGTTAGATTACTATTGGTGGGTTAAATTGAAGTTAATGGAAATATTACCCGGGAGAGCATAGTGAATTGTTGTCATAGTAAATATATGTTAATAAATTACGTAAAGATTATTCTAGTATCTCTTTAATTATTGTGTCGTAGTGTTTAATAATTGAATCTAGTGATGGCACAAGAGGCAGCCCGGGTCAGGCCGGCGTCACACCTTTAATTTGAATGATAACTGATTGATAGATTGAACGATTAGAGTGGGAAAAAGGGCAGAAGACAAATGAGCTTTTGGCTCCAGAGATCATTTTTAAAAAGAAATGCATTAAAAAAATCTTTATAAGTGACTCTTTTAACAGAAGCTTCCATATGCTATATTTCTACTTTTTAATGTAGAAAGTATCTGAAGCTGTATGATAGAAATTAAATTAAAACATATTTAGATCAGTTTAGGAATTAGAAATGACGAGTAATTAAAATTAATAGTTAGTTAAGTTACTTAGAATATTAGTGTAAGTTCGGAAATGCACATAAATAGTAAATTGATATAGAGGGAAACATATCCTTCAGCGTCAAAATCTATTTCTTTAAAATCGTTTCGTAAGAAATAAAAATATTTTACGAGAACAACTTGTTATTAATAAATTATGTAAATTATATTTGTCTTACTTAAATTATTTCTGCATTGGGATTGTTTAAGAAGGAATTACACACACACACGTATATATGAGTTTTATTATTGAATCAAAATGACATATTTTCTTGATGCACCTTGTTAAATCTTTAACTTATGAATTTAAAAGCATAAAATAAAGTTTTAACAATAATCATAATATTTATTATAGAGTTAGAAATTTTGTTATACATTAATAAATACACTTATTAATATAATTAATTAAGCTCATTTAATTCTGAGATTATTGGTATTATTAGCATGGTACGGACAATAGAAAATTAAAGGAAATTTGCAATAATGTGGATAGACATACAAAAATAGTCATTCGTATCCTCTCAATATAATTTTAGTAAAATACCACAATGCAGTCTAACCCCGTTAACTCACGGCTCGTTAATTCTCGAATCTGCTTGAATCACGGTTTTGCGTTGTGACTCCCTTCAAACTGATTCAGATTGATTTTTCAGTTGACGTCGGGACTCCCTATTATGAGAAGACACTTTTTTTTTTCTTTCTATTTATATATGGTGCCATGGAGTTCCGATGTACAATAGCAGATTTATACTCCAAACGAGATACATTAGAAGCATGAGAAAGGAATGTCAAATGGGGGTTGCATACCTAAACATGAGCAAAAAAAGAAGCTCTGTAGTAGAGTAGGAATCGTTTATGAAACCATAATTAAAAGAAATAAACCTATAAAAGAAATGCAAAAGGGGAAAACTTGAAACGCATCCAACAATAGAAGATCAGAGACAGAGTCATAAATGAGGAATGGTTGGGGGCGCTGGAAAGATACCAGTCGCTAATCTTAGAATCAAAAGTTGAAAAGAAAATAACAAAAATTTGAGCAAACAAGGAGAATTTTAAAAATGGTCTGAAACATTCAAGACAAAGCCTTTTAATATGAAGCAACGTCCGTAAAATTACATCGCTATTTGTTAGCAAATTTTAAGTTGAAGTAGCAAAAAGTGGAAGAAAGTTCGTGCTCTGAAGGCCTGAGGCAAGAGGAAAAGGTGAGGATGGGCCACAAGTCCTCTGATCGTAAAGTGCAGACAATGACTTTTGTCATAAAAAAAAAGAGAAGATAAAAATTCGACGAAATGGAGATAAACAAAAGGTAGTCTTTGAGAAGCATCCCTTGAAAGTTTAAAATTAAGTTAGTTTTAATTTTAAACATTTCAATATTTATTTATTTAGGTTTGAATGTTTGGATTGGACATGAATCATCATATCTGGAAATTGAAATGTTCTAATTTGGACTTTTTTTTTGTAAGATATTATTTTCCAGATCTCGTTGTAAATGAGATTAGATATACGTTGAGCCACTTTTTGCTAATCAAATTTTGAGAGTAATAATGTTTCTTTTTCTTGTATGTGTGATTTCCGTCATAATTAAAAATAATATCGAAAGAGTGTAAAAGTAACTAAGAAAATTCATATCAATGTAGAAGGAATTACTATTATCACTCAATTTATATAAATTCTGTAACTCGTGGTTCACCTAACCCGTGGTTTATTACCCATGCACCCCGACTACCGCGAGTTAATGGGATCCGACTGTACTGCTAACAGTTGACTAGGTAAATAGCAGTATATTTTATTGTATAATCGTGTGCAAGCGCGTACCACCGGCGACTCGCACTTAAATATTTCATCAGGTGGTGCATACCACAAACATTTTAGTTCGGTTTGTAAATAGAATTTTTTTTCGAAAAATTGAAAATTAAAATAGTGGAATTTTAATGTATTTTAATTGATAAAGTATGATTTATTTTATTTCTTCTTCATGTAATAAATATAACTTAAAAATAAATTCGATACTATAAACGTGACAATTCATATACGGTTCAATATGTTCGCTCAATTAACAAATTTTTCGATCTGGACACAAGATGAAGTAAATCGCTATTGTAGTAGCCGTCCATGAAAGGGAAACATGAATTGCTGCTCTCGCGTGAACGAGTTAAAAGAAAATAGTTGCATAATGATGTCATTTTGAAAACATTTTCCAAATCGGTAATACAACTTACAATAATATAAACTTCATGATCATCGTGATGTTTTAATATACATGGTGATTATAAAATAATCGTCGGGCTCATATTTTCTGTATTTCAAAAAGTGTTACAAATATCAAAATAAACAATACTTCTTAAAAAGGTAATCTTTTCTATTTTGTTTTCAAACAGTTACGAATGCCGAAGGACCCTCCATTCGTTACATGACAGTCATCTATACAGCAGTCCTATCCTCCCTTGAGATCTTGAAGCTTATCATTGCTGGTATACGTTCTGAACACAGTTCGGTTTCGGAAGTAAACTTTCCCAGTCAGTTGATTGCAGAATATCAAGTTTACGGTTAGTGAGACCACGCGAAAAAGTCTCAAACTCTGTGCATTACATCGCATGATGTGTAAATCCTTTTTCTTTTCCACAAACCGTATCCTTGAATGGGAGAAACTAGTTCACTATGTTATGATACATACTTTCTTCTGAACGCTCTATACTCTGAAACAAGTGATGAAGATTACGCAAATTCTATGTGGTGAGGCTGAGCAGTCCCTTACATGCTAAAACTCCGATAATCCTATAGGTTACCTAAGTATGTGTATTTCGCCAGAAGAAGAAGCTGGGAACATCTTTATAAAACAAACCTTATTTGAAAACCTAAGTTATAGCAAACATCTGCTTCTAATTGGCCGGTAAACATAAATAATAAGCGAGTACGAAAGGAAAATAGAAAGAATATTGAGTTCACTCGCATTGCTTTTATTCATTAAGTTGTTATGACGTATAACTTGAAAACATGCATTATCTGGCGGTGGTGACAAAAATGCAACATCTGAAACATAAAAAGCCTTTCGGTGGTTTGCCGAACATTTTGAGGTTTTTGACACAAAAAAGTAACTGTTTCTTACCAGTTAAGTTATGGTTTCCTAGAAAGGTGGAGTCGTGATCTAGCAAGAGCAAAATTGTGTTGGATGACGTCATTAAAATGTTTTCGATGAAAGCCAGATGGCGTGGTTTCTCAAAGAACATCGAATGCAAAGAAACGGCATCACCAGATTCCATAGTCAACGTTTAGGTGACATCATCCACCATAATATTACGGCCGTTATATAACTGCACTGGTTTCTTGGGAAACAATGGATATACCTTGGAAAGAACTATAGATATACCATGGTACTAATGAACATGGAAATAAGTTGGCGCCCATCTGGTGACTCATACGGAAAAGTGAATATATGGAATTAAAAATAAATCTTCTTATTATTATAAATGAAGAGTGCACTAATTATTTTTGCAGCTTTATCACTTTAAAAACCAATGATTAATTTGTAATCACCCAGTATTTATGTAATTTTTGCCCATATGGATTTGGTAACTAATAGAAAAAAACTCCTAAAATTGCTTGACTTAACGTTTCTTTTGAGTTATGCGAAAGCTATTTGCCCCTGACCCTGGAATGTTAATAAAGATGAAAACGATATTTCAACTCCATGTCTTCAAGTTCTAATTATTCAAAAAAAAAAAAAAAAAAACCGAACGAGGTCCTTTTCCGTTTTTAACACGTCCAGTCCCCATTGTTCCATTCGATGAGGGGTTAGAGGAATTAATATTCGAATTTAAGCTTTTATTAAAAAAGCTCAGCCAGATTAATGCTCATATTAAATTTGAATAAAATATTGCATATACATCATTGATTCGAATGTGTTTGATTTTAGCAATTTCAAATAAACATATAACTGGAGTTGGAAATTGCAGGATTATTTTTTGTTGAAAAAAAAATCCCGATTGCTTTGATAATTCAATCCGTTTTTCATTCAAATAGTTTTTACAGAAACACATAATAGAACAAACCTTAAAAATAAAAGATGAAATCTTAATCAATATTTGGAAAACAATTTTCATAATGTTTCGATAAAATACAATTGCATTCCTGTTTCTGTCGCTACTATTTCCAAGTAGTATTATTTGAAGTAAGTAAAAAATTTTAGATGCATGAAATTAATGCAGCTCATTTTTTAATTATTTTATTTTCACAATTAAATAATTGTTTTAAAAATTGCTGATTATTTTAAATCTATGTAGATGGAAGCAGAAAATCAACATAATAATAATTATTAAATTTGTTAGAAGTCACTCAAAGTTTTGTGCACTCAATGAACAAATGAAGGAAATTTGGGCGTTATACTACTGGCCATTAATCCTCTAAACGTAAGTGACGTAGAAATCGAGTTCATAATTTCTTGTACAGTTTTGAGAGTCTCGCTCATGAAATTTATTTATTATAATATTTAATATTTGTTCTATATTTTGTCGAACGTAATAAACACATTTCCGGTATAATGTATAAAAGACAACAGATGTAAATAAAGATGAATTAGAAATTTGAAGAAGGTATTTTCTTTTCTTGATGCTAATTACTTCCTTGGAGCCTGAAGCGCTGAAGTACTCTTACTTAACGCTAATTAATATTCATTTTGTTGAATCGATGGTACAGATTGGGAAGATGATGGTAATGAGAAGATGATTTCGATATAAACTTAATACTTTCATCATCGAATGAGGTCGCCACCAAATTTGAAGGCTTTTTTATAATTCGAATATATCTTTAAAAACAAACAAACGTTAGTACATATTAAAATGAAATTAGCACAGACAATTTCAATTTTCTTAAAAAAATTCCTTTTCATATTTAATCTATGAACTTCATATATCGAGTACTGAATAACACATATTTTTTTTTCCTTCAACCATTCTTAATAGTTTCATAGATTTTCTTATAATATCCTATTTTACAATTTTCTCCTTTGCTTTATTTTGCATATCATATTTTTTTGTTTGTAATTTATTTTCCTTCCAGTTTCCGTAACAGATTCTGTTTTTCATCTCCCATACGCCTCCATCACCATACCTCAAGATAGAATAAAAAAATCCTTTAAGGATAATGGGTTGTCATACCCTTTAGCCGAACGTACTATTATTCTTTTGCATACATTCTTTTGTATGTAATTTCTTATAAATAATCTATTAGCTTAGAGTTAGCATTGAAACAAAAAAATAGAAGAAAAAGCATCGCGTGTTCACTGAATATAACATTAATAAAATGATGGGGCAAAAAAATAGTGTTGCAGAAAATAGGGTTTTTCAAGAATTGCTGGAATTATTTTGTTTTTGCCTAAGGTAGGTAATTAAAGTTTGCAGATGATAAAAATGAAGGTTAACTATTTATCTGCTGCGAATTATTAAGACAGAATTTTCGGAATTCCTATTAGTCATACCATTTGAGTGAATAATTAATTAGAATAATAGCTCTACATTTATGCCTTAAAAAACTGTAATCTATTGAATTTGTCCAGTATTTAGTTTTGTTAATCTCCAATATCATATTAATGAGTAATATATATTCGTAATATTTTTGATTGCTTCTGAGGATGTACTAAAATATTTAGAATTATATATCTAGATTGATGGAAAATCTTCACGTATATCTATTGGTTAATGCAATGAATAACTGTGCTTATTCCAGTAGCTATAAAAGATAGACAATAATTTCATGAGATGTTAAAAGCCCTCAGATTATTAGTTTGGGAACATAATTTAAATTCTTATAAGAAATATGAAATAAATGTTTAACTAAGCTTAATCTAATATTCCCATGATAACTGAAATACATTAATTGGTAACATGAGCATGAATTTATTTGTTGGGATTATCTTCATATTATTTTATTCTTGTTTTAAATCAAGCGATTATATAAACATAAAAACCAGAAAATTTGCATAATGACCGATTTCAAGCAAGCTTGAAGTAAATCTTATATACTCGTATATACTTAATATATAGCTGACTGAGGCTGTGTAATGTTTTACGTAATGACCGTAAATTAGAAATTTATCAATCTTTACCCAAATCCATTAGATATTCTGAGGACTCCCCACAACATTTCACAACAAAGTGATCAAACGCTGATTACATCACCCTCTAATTTTAATTTTCTTCAGAAGGAAACGATTCGTTTTTCTTTTTTTCCCCCGTAGTGCTAAGGAAGTGAATCTTGGCCGTTCTGGTGTCCTTTTCAGGGAGTTTGACTACAAGAGCTGGGCCTATATATAAATTATATATGCTCCAGACTTGAACACACAGATCTTTCACGAGACTCGACCTGGCACTGTTTTGCTTACGAATACAGTTTTCGCCTCGTGATGCTTCGATGAGGAAGTGGTAAAATCTTTACAGAGGAGCAGTTGTATGTTACTTATGGACCAAGGGCAAAAATTATGGTTCTCACCTGCTCCCATCAGTTTATATATTACTTTAGAGCACAAATACTTAAGAATAATCCTTATTATTCAAAAGAAATGAAACGAAATGGATGGGTCCCATATCACAGTTTCTCGTGATCTAAACATTTTTTCGACTCTCTTCTCATCCTGCCTGTTAAAGAAGTTATCTTTTTAGAGTAAAATAAATCCGGATTATAAATTTCATAAATTAATTTTTGACCAGATTTTGCCTTTTTATTTTTTCAAGTGCTCTAGTCGCAGTTCTTGATCATTACCTCATTTTCTAATGTTTAACTACGATTATGCATATAAAACTACTGGACTATTTTAAATATTAATTTAATTCTTATCTTCAATAATCCGAGAACGAGGTAGCGTTTCACAAGTAACGAACAAGAATTTTTTGGTAAAGAGAATTGGCTGACCTAACATGATTTCTACCGAATTCTTAAGTTTCAGACGTCAACACACCACACACGCACCTTTTACAAATAATATACCTTACGGACTTTCAAACGCTATTTAAAATTTATAACGGGGAAAAATACGAAAATGTTTCTTGAAACACTTTTCCATCAAGCCTTTGAGTAAATATGGTAGCTCTATGAAAAAAATTGGTCAATACTCTTCTACAATATAGAATGGTACATCAATTTGTAGTAAAGTTAAAAAAAAATATTTTCAAGCTAAAATTTATACTTATGTACAATATATTATTGGTAACTGTGCTATAAGTAAGAAGCTTCCAAAAAGAGAAAATTCTTCGTTGCAAGTACAATTCTTTCTTTTTTTTAAATAAATATTTTATACAAGTGTGTTTATTAGAGCATTACACCCACCCCCACACACATATATATAATTTCAGTTTATAAAAACAATAATGAAAATTCATTTCCGAGAAAATCTAGTACATATACCATAAGCTTCTGAAACTGTGTGTATTTTATAAAAAGTTTACGTGAGTCATTATTCATTTCATTAATCAAATATTTGATTTTATTTACTAACATATACTGATGTACTCCTTTATGGCAGTTCTTAAGAAATAACATCTCAAGAAATATTTTAAGGCAGAGGAATATCGATTTCACAAAGGTGTTCAGAATTCTCCTGCTATTAATATGGGGTATTACACAATTTGAACTGATTACTCACATATGCCACACATGGGCTTTTTTTTAAAATTTGAAAATAAATTCGCAGAGATGACTGCGAAATCTCATTTTAAATCTCAAAACATTAAAATATCTAATTAATTTTAAATAAAAGCATTATTTATTATTAATTTATAACTAAATGTTTTTATGCATTGCTTGCATTCTTTATTTATTAAGTTAATGATGATTTCTGGATATGGAATAATATTGAAAGAATGATTGTTTGTTATTGGATAACTTTGATTGTTATTGAACATTGGCTTAGAGCTTCATGTAAAGAAATATACTTACTGGAGAAAACAAAAACATATTTATTTTTTGTAGAATATTTATTTTCGATACATATACTTTTTATTTACTTTATTTATAATATGCTTCATGATTGAACTGAGAACATCTTGCATCTGTCAGAAAGGTTTTCTTGTTTAAGGAGAAATGTATTGATATTTTGAACATCTTATTATCTACATACTTTTTTGAGCGGAACTATGTTCTGTGTCTTGATTCAAAGAGAAAAACTTCGAATTAATGTCCAAGAGCCATTTAATATTGTATTTGAATACTTTTGTTTTTTAAATTTTGTTGAGCAATTTAATTCTTGAAGGTTTTTAAATATATTTTGATTCTCATCTATTAATGTACATCGTTTTTGTATAGTGATTTCTACACTACTAACAGCCTTTTTTAGGTTCATGATTTCATATACTTTCTAATACCACCAAAGACTAAAAGGTTTAAAAGCAGGGACTGTCTCGAGTTTCTTTAAAATCTTTACAAGGCTTGAAGTAAAAAAATACATCAGAGACTATTGGTTACAAAGAGGTTTTGCTTGAAATTACGAGGTTACATAGCATTTTATGTTGCTAAGATACGACATTAATACAAAATGAACTCATTCATCATGAAGATATTTAATAAATCTCCAGTAGATTTATTATAAATGAAATATGCATACAACAGCACTCAACATTAAAGGAAGTATAACATTAAAATGATGATAGAATGCTCAAATATGCTTCAATTTACACATTTTTTTTTCTCTAGGACTATGGATTAGAATTGTAAGCGTAAATCTATAAATTTTTATTTTGTAACACCAATTTATTAATTATAGTTGCTTTACTCCACTAAGATAGAGATTGAATGGATCATGTTGATAAGAAATACATTTCAATAATGATTAAAACACCAGTTAAAAAAATTGCGAAGTTGGAATTAAAATATTGTTAGTGTACTCGTATATTACCATACATTAAGAAACCATTAAACCTATAAAAGAAATTGAAAACAACACAGCATGTATTTTAATAAATGATAGTTTTCATGCAGTTTTATAATATTTTTTATTTTAAATTTAACAATTTTCTAAGTAGGGTAATTCATTTTTGTAATATCGCAAAAAGTACAAAAATTGATAATTATTACAGCATTTTCTTTCTTTCTTTCTTTTTTTTTTTTAAAAAAAAAAACATTTTTATAAAAGTGAAAAATGCTGTTTTAGTACTACTTAATAGGGAATTAAATGAAAAAAACTTGCTTTTTTCCGTAAAAAATACATATATGTTTCGATTTAAATACCTAAGAGTTCAAATTAAAATTGCACTAATAAATAAATATTGAAGTAAAATAGCAAGATTTCCTTGTTGAGCTTCTTTCTTCAATAATCAAGAGAACATTACTAAATTACAAAATAAAAATTTCCAATTTTCCAATAATGTTCGCATAGTATTATGTAGTTTACAAAAGAAAATGCGCAATTATTTGAAGATATCTTGGTTTCGCAAATTCTCAGGAACAGTTTTTCCCAAGAAACTTCGTGGTGCCATCTCGTGGATTAAAGGGATAAAATAATATCTTCTAGAACGTTTCAAGTGATTATTTCAAAATAACAATACGCAGAAAATAATCAGGGGTAAAAGAATAAAAGAAACATACATTAATACCAGATTTAAATAAAGCATAACAGAGTTTAAGTAATTATAAGAAAGTGACAATTTTTAAATAATAATCGCGAATTAATTCTTAAAATTGAAGAAGTGAAATAATTAATAAAACATAAAAAAAAAGTTTAATAAATGATATACAAAGCCTTAAAAATATTACTCTTTTCCAAGGTGAATAAAGGTATGTTCTTCAAATCATAATGAGGAAAATGAATTGTGTTACTTTAGTTTATAACAACACAATAAAAGTAAAAATTAAATGCAAAAAAATATGAATGAAAAAATTGTATGGAGCCAGCTTTTACAGCATCAATATTAAAAAATAATTATTATCAATAATATTAACTCACCTTAATAACATTAATAGTACAAATAAACACAAGCTTTAATTGATTAACTTTTTAAAAAGCATTAACATCGATTTGTTGAATATAGATTAATAATGGTTTTTCGTAAATTTGGGAAAGTTATTCGTAACAAAAACATATTTTATAGTCCCACAAAGCCTCCTGCAAATAATGAGAAAACCATAGAAAAAGGAGGGAGGATCACGATCATAGTTTGTCAAGACAAAATGTTAAAATTTTTAGATTATATATAATCAGAAATTGCAATTTGAACTGAACTCTCCATACTCTTGAAAAATATTCATATAATGGAAAGCAGCAAAGTATTTCTTAATCCAAGGGGTTTTAGCTTTCATAAATATAGCATTTCAAAGTACAGAGATTGTGTTTTAAAGTACCAGGATTCTAAATTCATTTTAAAAATCTGATTTTATATTATTGCCTATGAGGTAATTACGAACGAAAATAGGATAAAGCGTAAAATAAATACGAATTTTTAATTCCAGATAATTAATGAAATAAAACAAGTTAAAAATAGATTCTTGTTATCAAATAAAAAATTATCCTTGTTAGTTCTGGCTACTGGAGCACAAAAGTATTGAAGTCCAAGATTAGAAGAAATCTTAGAGTATATATATATATACTGGTGTTCAAAATTAAGAGAATATTCCGATTTGGTCGATTTTCTCCAGAACTTCTGGACAGTTTTCAATGAAATTTGGTTTGTACATACGGTTGATATAATACAAAAAAAAAAAAAAAAAAAAAGAAACATTTAACGGTTATAATACACACGCATTATCGTGCGTAACACTTATCGGAGCCGCAAGGTATAAAACAATAGTTGTAGAATAGAACAAAAAATGGCTTAATAGGGGGTATGG
>BMAW01066861.1:0-46315 GCA_019974015.1 Nephila pilipes
ACACCCGAGTCGCAATTTCACATCGGAAAGGGATGACAATATCGAAACAATCAGTAATTTGGTTCGATCTGACAGTTGGTTAAATATTAGTGCGATTGCTGAGACTATAGGTAATGACAAGGAATACGCAAGGCAAATTTCTCATAACCATTTTACCATGCAACAAAATAACTATTTTAAAAAACTATGTGTGTGCCTGAAATTCTCACGTTCGAACAACAAATAGCTCCCTATAAATGTTTATATTGACACTTTGAATGCCATTGAAAATGAACCAAACTTATTGGAAAAGATAATAACATGTGGCGAATCAAAGTATTTTATTTATGATCCTGAAAGGAAGACACAATCCACGCACTGGAAGAGCGCATCTTCACCGAGAACCAGAGAATTTGATATGAGTTTCTTTTTGTTATACTAATTATGTTAGTGTATTTTCTTTAAAAAAGCTCAGTGTTAAAATTGGTTCTTAATACTATGTATAAATGTAGTTCAAAGTAATAAATGTAGTGAATGGAAAAATATAATTCATTTGCATCCAAAGGAAAATATTGTATCGTAAAAAAATTAATCATTTGATTAACTGTCAAAAACGGGTAAACTCTTGATACACACACTCACACACACATATATATACAGGGGTTGGACAAAAATATGGAAACACCTTTTAAAAAACATGTTTCTTTGCTTAATATGGTGTAGGAAACCCGTTGGCATCCAAAACAGGTTTCAGTCTTCTCGGAATGGATAAATACAGTTCCTGTATGTGTGCCAAGGGAATATTATACCATTCTTCCTGCAAAACGGTGGCAAGTTCAGATAACGATGTTGGCGGGGGATAACGAGAACACACTTTCCATTTCAATGTAGACCACAAAGGTTCGATAATATTCAGGTCTGGTGACTGTGGTGGCCAGGGGAGATGGGACAAATCCTCCTCGTGCTCAGAAAACCAGTCCTGGACAATGTGAGCTGTGTGAACAGAGGCTTTGTCGTCTTGGAAGACACCATCACCATCGGGGAACAAAGTTTGTACCATGGGATGAACTTGATCTGCCAAAATGTTCACATAAGTCTTGGCGGTCATGTTCCCTGACACAGTTATCATGGGGCCAGCAGAGAACCACGATATGGCTGCCCAAACCCTAACAGAACCCCCGCCATGTTTCACTCTTGGCAACAAGCAGTCTGTATTATAGGCTTGAGATGGCGTTCTCCAGACGTAAACTCGGCCAGAAGTGGGAAACAATGTGAAAGAAGACTCGTCAGACCATATTACACGCTTCCACTGCCCTATAGTCCAAGCTTTATGACTTAAACACCACCTTTTCCTGTTACGGGCATTAGCATCACTGATGAGTGGCTTCTCAATTGCAGCACGGCCAGAAATTCCCTGTTTATGAAGCTCCCTTCTAATTGTTTTGGTACTCACAGGGTTCTGTAACACAACATTCATTTCAGCAGTAACTTTTGCAGCTGTGGTCTTCTTATTTTTCGTCACAATTGCCCTTAATGATCGTCTGTCACGATCACTCAGCACACACTTTCGTCCGCGCTGTGATTTAGCAGATGATGTTTTTCCGCTTTTCAAATATGCGGAATAAATCTTCGATACAGTACCTCTTGAAACACTAAACACCTCGGATACCTTGCTGACGGAAGCACCTACCATACGTGCTCCAACAATTTGCCCACGTTCGAAGTCTGTTAACTCTGACATAATGCAATGACAACCTCACATAACAGTACTCCGACAACAACTGAACTGTTTAGCACATTTACGAAGTTGTATAGGTGGCGTTAGTAGTCAAGAACGCCAGCGCCACCTACATATTTCATTAAAATCGATCTTTCTTTTCAAACATGCATTTTACAAGGTGTTTCCATATTTTTGTCCACCCCCTGTATATATATATATATATATATATATATATATATATAAACAAAACATAAATAGTATATTTCACAAACTTTAAACACTCTAAGAATATTTAAAACTAAATCAAATCAATTAAGAGAAAAAGAAACAAAATATAATTATTGAAATTATCAAAAATAAAATTCATATTTAAGGAAATCAAATACAATGTACTTAAACAGTCAAAAAATCTAAGAATTTATAACCTAATACAAGAAAATTGAATACAAAGTACTAAAGAACCAAACAATTTATTTAAAAGCGAAGTAATAGAAAAGCCAAAATTTAGAAAAATTTATTCTCCAACTTATCGATAATATTTTGTAAACTTTTTTGTAATTTTTTACCTGTAAGGGTGTACATGTATTCCAACCATTAATTATTTTTCCAAATTTTATACGGTTCTTATGAAATTTTGGTGTTAAATAATTTAAGTAATTTAACACTATTAATAAAGACACCAATTTTCTTGCATTACTATGATTGTATAAGAAAGTTCATTCCGACTAATATTCCTGGCTCTGAAGGAATTATTTTTTCCACAATGTTTATTATAATAATGCTTAATGTAGAATATTTTGCGTATAATAGATAATTATCAGGCACTTTCATGATATAAATAATAACACATATGTCCTGGAAATTAATAATAGCAGTTTTCAAATTTATATATATTATAAATATCTTCATAATTACAAATTCTTCATTTTAAAGACCATTATTATTACTAATACTTTATTTTAAAGACTAAATTTTTAATATCATAATTGATGTAATTTTTAATCTGTTTAAGAGATATTAATGGAAGACCATAGCTAATTGCTAATTTTGTAACAAAAGCATCGATATCTAAACTAATTTGTTTTTTACTATAAAAACTATTTTGGTAATTTTAAGTCTTAAATTAGTCCCATTACTTATAATATCTCTTAATACTATATCCCCAACAATATCCAAATTACCTATAATCACATGCTGATACTCCTCATTAAAATACTTTTAGAAAATATTGTACAGACAAATAACATTTCCTAAGCCTAAGAACTAATTATAATTAAAAAAGTGTTCGACCCATTTCTTATTATATTTAAAGAGATTTCGTAATGTAGAGATCTTTAATATGGATTAAACATAAGTATTTATTAAGAAGAATGTTAAAATAATTTTATCACAATAGATTTATTAATAAATTTTGAAGTATGATATTCTACTTTAGGAATCTCGAAATTGCAACATTTTATATTATTTTTTGGCAATAATAGTTAGTTAATAATAGTTATCTTTAATTAAATGGATACACATATGCTCTCAGTTTTATTATCATGTAATAAATTTTCACTACTAATTAAATTTTCCTACTTTTCTACCCTTTTCCTTTCTCTTAAACCTATTATTTTCATCTACCTGACATTTTTTCTGTCATTATTGTAAAATAAAACCCTTTCAAATAATTTTGTTTAATAATTACTGATGTATTTTATTAAAATTTACATATTTTATTTTTCTTAAGCATTTTTTTACTTCTATCTCTATTTTTAATATAATAAACAATTTTTATTATACTCATCTCAACATTGTCAAAATCATATAAATAAAAATGCTCTATTTCAATTTTATTGTTATCATGCAACTCATTTAAGAATTTTGTTTGAAACGTATGTTAACTAATTTTAATATTAATTTAATAAGAAATTTGACTAATATATTTATAATTGCAAAATTTATATTTTAGAAAGTAAGTACAGTCAAAAGATTTACAAAAAATAAATTTAGAATTCTTATTACCTTGATTTTTACTCATCATTTTACAAGTTTTGCATCTGGCTTTTGATAGACATTAAAACATTAATTATTTTTACATATATTCATTTTATCAGAATTGTGAAGAATGTAATCTGTATTATTCCTATGATAAGTAATTTCACTACCTGATACGTTATATTGATAAATATTAGCTAAAAATATTTTGCTGTATAAAATTCTAGTTTTACAAATCTTATGTCGTTGTTCTAACAATTCAGCATCATTTTCTGCAACAATTTTAGTATCTTCATGATTTTACTCATAAATGTCGTTCTTTTTGTCTTCCAAATAAACCTTAGCATCATTTTGTAACTATTTATTTTTCATTTTCGACTAAAATATCAAAACACTTTACAGTAAACACACAAAAATGATTATATAAAACATTCATACAATATTCTCAAACATTAAGTAATAAAAGCTATACATTAAAACTCAAAATATCTGCTGTAATAAAAATAGTTGGATTAAATAAATGCAAACCCGATCACAATAAAACAATATGACTCAAAACATATACTGAACATTAATTGAAAATGTTTACAAATCCAAAACAAAAAGAGGTATACTATTATATTACAAAAGCACAACATAAAACTCTTACCCAAAAGTTAAACAAAACCCTCAAAAGATAAATTAAAATACACACATACACACAAATATATATATATATATATATATATATATATATATATATGTCATTTCAACCTCTTGAAGTAAAAGAGGAGACTTGGTCTAATTTGTCATTATTCTGTGAAGAAAAAGCAGATGGAATTTTTTCCCCCTTTTGTGTGAACCAACCATTAAGGTAGCTTAATTTTGATACAGAAGCTTTTTAAAGTTATAGCAGCCAACTTTATAATCAAAAGAAAGCCCAGCTGTTTAAGCTTTACATATAGTTTGCAGTATCTAGACATAGCAACATAATCAAAGGATTCTTTGCAACCAGTGCTAAAGAGTCAACTGATCCAAATATGTTCCACATCAGTACAAAGAAAGCGAACAGTACCAACAGCAGATTATTTAGTACTTTTTTGAATCGAAGAGTCATTTCAACCTCTTGAAATAAAAGAGGAGACTTGGTCTAATTTGTCACTATTCTGTGAAGAAAAAGCAGATGGAATTGAGTTGACTCTTTATACATTCTCAATATAAAGAGTCAAATACCGTGTGTATTGAGTTTCTCATATCTGTTTCTAAACTTTCATAATCTTCTTTACATCCCCCTTTAAGGCATTTCTACAGAAAAGTTCAATGACTTCACGTTCCTCAAATAGAAGAGAGTATTCTCCAATTTCCTCCTGTGATTTAATTCTACCATCCATCACCACCACCCTTAATTTGGTGACAAGTATCCATCTCTTTTTTTGCTTGCTCGTTTCTGAACTTTCCCACGATTCTTTCACGTCCATCACTAGAGATCAATTTTTTGTTAGAAATGAAGGTGTGAAAGTTTCCTTTCACTCCGTATACAAAACATCTTTTAAGTCACGTGGGGAGCGTTGAATCACCTCTGAGTTCGCCAAAAAATATTAAAATATTATAATGTACATTCCTTCACTCAATAAAACTCTCAAGTTTTTCTCTCTGTCTGTCACATCACCTATTTAACAGATCGGAGGGGGGTGGATAACCAATTAATACTGTTTATTTGTACTCTGACTTTCGGACGTAATAAAAGAGTCTTGGGCCCTTAAGTTTTTTTCAATCCAGCACTTTGTCTAATGTTTTTAAAAGCAGTGGTAATTGAGGGTTTATTACAGAAATTTCTATTATCAACAAAATTTAAATCATATCCAGTGTACATGGTTTAATTCCACCAAAGATCTGATGAGTGAAATACAGGAAGTCATTGCATATTAAATAGAATCGGGCCTTAGATTTCTCATTTGGCGGGGTACAAGAATTCAGTACCAGATCTAGCATCACTTGAACACACACGTGCATACATTCTTGTCAATTGATCATTGTTCAAAATTATGAAGTTAACATAGTTATGTATAGCCTTCTTCCAACTTAGGGTAATACTAATTTATACCAAACTAATCCTGCCTATTACTGCTTCCTATTTATATTATCATAACTATCAATTACTCCTACGGAGGTAATATTTCTCCTCGTGCAGCTTTTGAAGTTCTGTTCAAATTAATTTACAGTAATACTTATCACTCCGTATCGCATTCTATACTGGAGTCGGAACTCAACACATTTGTGAAGCTCGTGGCTTTAACTTTTGAAAGCTGTGGGTCAAGATAATTTTGCATACGTCCTTAGTTTGTTAAGCTTCAAAATCAACACACTATTAACTTCGTTACGGATTTAAAATAAAATTATTTAACGTTTTCAAAGGTTATTGCAATCATATCTGATTATTTTCTGCGAAGGTACCATTAAACCGTAATAATTATGAAATTTTCTAATCGTGTTTAAACGGACCGAAATAACCAAAAGGGTAAGAACGACAAAGAGTAAAAATGATCTCATTAATTCTGAAATCTTTTAGTTTCTGCAATTTGAGTGGAGCTCTTACAATTTAATCATTCAACGATGATCCAGAAACATTTTAATTATTTCTGAAAACTGAGCTTAAGATTTGACTGATCTTTGTATAATTACTCTTGGTACTAAATGCTGAAGTATCATCCTGTGAATATTTCTTGAAGAAAGATGCTGATGAAAGAATCTGTATAGGAATCAGTACTTACCTTTGTATTCGTATCTCAATTATTATGGTAAAATGATATGTCAGTGAAAGCCTTATTTTGTGACAATTATTATAAGATAGAAGGGGATATGTTGAAGTTATTCATGAAAAATGTTCCGGTAGTCTATTTCCGGAAAGTTTGAAGATAAATATTATTTATAAAATGAATTAACTTTCATGATGTATTTCAAATGCATTCCTTTAATTTAATGCATTAATTTTAAAAGGAAGCACAAATATTATAGCATTTTAACACTCATAATACTCGATAATTCTTTATTTTTTTTATCCTTAAACTTGTTTAATTTTAGATGATAAAATAGTAATATGCACAAATTAAGATACTTAGCATCATTGAAGTTAGGGAATATGAACGGTAGTTATGAAATAAAGAGCAAAAAAACTAGTATTTATAAAATTAAAACAACTTAACACATAGATCTCTACAGATCCTTTTGAAATACTTTGAGCAGACATATACATATACATATACATACATATATTTATATATATATATATATATATATATATATATATATATATATATATATATATAAAGTATGGAAATGAGATTAACATCTATAAGAAAATTTACAGCTTGCCGAATAATCGTAATAAAAAAAGGGATTAAGTCTGAACGAAATAGGGAAATCTTTTAAGAAAGAATGTGATTGTAAATCTAACTCACCTGAATACTGTCTGGATTTGATGTAGAATTGGGACCAAACATTAGTTTTTGATAGACTTACGAGTTTTCTAAGCTTTTGATGTATTTTATTTCTTTATTTATTATTCTTGTTGTTAGCCGACCAAGAAACATAAATTTTCAAGAGAAGCCTCTTCAACAATAAAATCTAAGGAAAGATATATTATAAGTTATCTTTACAACGCAGTAGAGGCAAAATAAAATATCACTATATTGTAAAATATATATTAGCAGTATAATACTTAATTATTTATTGAATTTTCTGTAATAAATTAATTTTCTGCAACGCAATTATTTTATATATTATGCCTGGATACTGGCTAGTAATTAGCTCCCTAGGCCCAAATACTATAGAAACGGAGATGTGCATCATCTGATGGGACTTTTTAGGCCCGGGCAGACATTAACTTAACTAATAGAAAATAAATTCAATTAATATATACACAAAATGAGCACAACCCCCCTCAAAAAATCTTCACTGAAAGCAAACATTTAAATGCTATGTAATTCAAAATTAAGGGATTAAATTGCTATTAAATACTCAAGGAAATACAAAAAGAAAAGTGTAAAGTATTATTATCGAAAATATCATAAAACTTAATATATACTGTATGTCTTAAGAACATATTAATGTTACCTTAATTACCCTATTTCATTCAATTCAATACACTTAGTTGGAAAATGTGATCAGTTATAGTTATTTTTTTTCATTTCATGCGAAAAACAAAAATGAAAAACTACTTTCTAATTAATGCAAACTTTTATTGTGAAAAATAAAGGGAAATTTTATAATGATTGTGATGAAACAAATTATTTGAATTAATTTATTTTTAAATATTTTCAATATCGGTAATTTCTTTAATAGTTTTCGCTGGAATGTAAAAATTGATTGTAGAAAAAAAAATTTCATACATGTCAATTTTCGAATTTCCATGTATTTGTCATAATATTACACACATATTCAGAGAAAGTAATTTTAATGTCATCGGAAGTATTGAAACTCTTGTTACTCGTTTTTATACTATTGATTATTATTCAATTTCAGAGAGAATTAACTATATAAAAATACATCTAGATTTATTTAGTTTAAATTAAAACCAGAATGCTTATTTTCCAAACACATCTGAATTAAATGAGAACATATGTATTTTTTTGACAATATCTAGAGTTTTAGCATTGTGTCTAAGCTCTGTATTACTTTCAAAATCTTTCAAGTCTTAAGTTCGAGTCCTGGTTCTGTTAAAGAGGCCTCTGCAATGAAGTTGATTCATAAAGTCTTTAGTGAAACGGTTTTGAAGGTAGAAAAACGAATAATCGATTCGTATGTAAACCTCCTCACTTGACTATAGTTTAAAATAACGGGGTCCATTATCAATTCTAGTTGTAGTTTTTGAGTCCTTTTAATTCAAAACCCAAATCAAAATTGTGACAAAGTTGTTAATAATAAATTTTTTACGTCAACTCTGATACGCGTTGCTTAATTAAAATATTCTTAATTTATATCTCCTGTGTAACGATTAAAAATTATATCTCCTGTGTAACGATCAATGATTAAATGCAATGTTTTAAGTCAGGAGACAGCAAACCTCTTCCAAATTCTGTCCTCTGTCTGTTTTTGATCTGGACTACTGGTTAATATTGATATTTACGTGATAAAATGACAAGAAAAAACTTACAGTAACAACAGCAATTTTAGAATCTGGATGCAAATGCTAAAGACATTTCCAAATTTCATAATCCATTTGGTAGCTCAATTGAGGATTTCCGTCATTTAGAAGTGATACTCTAAGTTATACCTGCATTTAGAGTATCAATGGGGAAAGAACATTTCGAAAATTATGTATGTGAGACTACAATGACGATTAATTATTATTAATAAAAAACGACTATTTGTAAATAAATTTTTATATTAGATGTTTTCCAATATGATGAAACATTATTTTGGAAAAAACAGTTGCGCATTCTTCATAATAATACAAAGTGTAACCAGTTATAAAATACGTTTGTTAATAAATGGAAATATTTTATTTCTAGTCAACATATGTACATAAATATTATATAAAACATCATTTCCTGATATAAGAATAAAAGTATTTTCTTTATTGCTGCATGGAAGAATTGTCCATCTCGAATTTACTGCCAGTCCATACAAGCCTAAAAACTTTACGATCTGAAACTTTCCGAAGGAAAAAAAATTCCTATGTCCGATCTAGGATATAATTAGCTAAAACATAAATTAAATATTATGAAGAATTTTGATTTTTATGCAGTTTTAAAATAATTAATCCCTTACTATCTCGCTTATTGCATCCATCCAGTCAAAATGAGAAAAGAGAAATTGCAAATGAAAGAGATAATTCGAATTCTTTTCTCGGAATAATAAATATAGAAACGAGATTTTATTTCAATACCTCAAATTCAATCTAGTTCTCCACATACTTTATGGAAAGTGCATTTCCTTAAAATTGTTAAGCAGTTGTTCAAGAATCAGTGAAAACAAAACCGAGGAAACGAAGAACATTATCAGTTATCAGAAGGCAAATTGATTTCAGTAAGTTTTAATTGCATGCGTTTTGGTAAAATTGTCTAGAAAAGTGCTTTTAACTTTCCCCCCCGCTTGTGCAGATATTTGGTAGTTGAAATTAAACTACATTTTTAATGGAAATTCAATTAAACATAGTAAATTGATGTCGTCAATTGTCTTCTCCTCGTCATTGCAAACTTTTTACATTAGGCTAAAACAACGCTAACAAATTTTCTTTCTATACTGTCTATCAGTACCAAATGGAATTGATGTTCTTTAGAACGTTAAAACTTATTTCTGATTTCGAATTATTATCTCTTTGATGGTGATCCGATTTCTTGCGTTTTGATAAAATTTTTCTGTCTTGGTACTTTCCTTCAAAGTTTTTTTTCTCAACTTTTTCTTAATATATTTTTCATTAAATGCAAATGCTTATTAAAAAAATATTTTTAATTTATTTTTCACATATTCTCTCTACATGTTAAGTAAAACGATTTATAACTAACATATATATATATATATATATATATATATAACACATCAATCAATAACTCCCGAGACTAACCCAGAGATGGCGCTCGTAGTAAACCAGTAACCAGGTCTTTCTAGAGTACTAACCTTTGCTTGAAACGTGTCAAAATTTTAAGTCGATCGGACCAGAAACAGCTGAGTTATCGAGGTTGGAGTAAAGTCGTTTTGTAGTTTGTTTAAAAAATGGAAAAAACCGAGTTTCGTGTTCTGATAAAACATTGTTTTTTAATGGGTAAAAACACCGTGCAAGCGAAACAATGGATTGAAAAATGTTACCTGGACTCTTATCCATCAAAAGCAACGGATTATTGGTGGTCTGTGCGGATCCAAACGTGGTCTGCACGATCACAAACGACGCTGGAACGCCTGGCAGAGCGGAACCAGTCATTACACTGGAAAACGTGATAGTGAAGTGACAAAAATTATAATGAAGATCGTAAGCGAAGCCCAGGATTGCTGAGATGATACAGTATTACATATAGGAAGTTACCTATTGAAAACAGTTTTTAGCTAGCGAAAAGTTCTTTCAAGTGGTGTGCAGATTGCTTCCGATGAACAAAAACACAAGCCTTGGAATGATCAAGTCAGTGTTTATCGCACACCGCAACAAAGAGTTCTTGCAAAAAAAAAAATGGAAAAAAAAAAAAATTTGGGGAAAAAAGAAAAAGATTCGGAAGAACGCTTGAAGAACGATCAGACCCTAAAGGTGATTAACAAGGCTGTTATGTTGATAAAAAAAAAATCGGTAAAAAATTTGTTTCAATGTATCTCTGCAGTTGATTGATGTGATTATATATATTCCGTCATTTGCATTTATTTAAACGCAAACAGTAATTTCTTCTCTTTAGCAAAACTTTAGATAGAGTAAGGGAGTATAGAATATATTATATATATATATACATATATCGAAAATATTACTAAAATGCATTAAAAGGCAAAAAAGAAAACTGAACTAAAATAGAAAACAAGAAAAAATAGAGCAGCAGGTCATAAAAGCAATCACGCTGGGACATGCAGTATAAATGGAGTGAACAAATTTGATGGTACCAACCTTTTCCTGGTCGCCATGAAGTTGGGATTGGAAAATCTAAACACTCACAAAAGAGCACAATAATACGAAAATAAAGCAAAACATGAGAAATTGTTGTATTTTTAAGACGTGAATCAATAAGACAAAATTTACAAAAAATTTGAAAGGAATGAAGATTCAAACTAGACAGCCCATAAGTAAAATATTTAAATCAAAGAAAAGAACAATTGCTCAATACAGATATTAAAACACTTAGGAAAAAAGGCCTCATCACTCACTGATTCAAAAAGATACATTTCATTGGTTATAAGTTGGTTGAAAAGTGAAATAGCAAATAATGTAAAATAATTACAAACTGTAATGTGTAGATAAGAACGTAACTCATTCCCTCACAACGTCAACTTGGACTTACCAGTTGATCAAAAGATGCTCATACCCAACAGCACCATATATTGATCATTGACAGTATCACAATATATTGATAACGCCTCTGCACTCATCTCATGTTTTAATATCACACACATCTTACTTTGATACGAATGATAATGACATAATAATTTGTGGTGTGTAACTCTATCAGAGAAAATGTCACCTGTAGTTACAGGAAAAGAAAAATGGAATATGATATTGGTAAAATTCTTAGAGTAAATTAAATTTAGAATAAAAAGGAAAACAGTACTTATCCTTTAAAAAAGTTGACAAACTAAAAATCTATAAATCAATCTTTAACTTTAAATGATAGAACTGAAAATGGAAAAATAATAAAAATATACATACAGTCATATAATTTGCATCTTTAAATTCTATCTTTAAGTATATTTTTAATAATCTTTATCTCTAGTCATTTAGTTTGTTCTTTAGAGGGCTCATTCGACTTCTAAACCTTTCCCTGACTATTTATTTTAATCGCTTTAAGCTAGTGCTTTTAGCTTCTTTCACTGATTTCTTGAGTCCAATAACAATTTATACCTTAATATATATTTCTTTACGAGAATGGTTTGCCCATGTTTCTAGAATAATGTAACACTGGTCTAAATTCTGTCACAACTTCTTTGAATACATTATTTATTTACATTATTTATTATATATTGAATACATTATTTATTATACCAATTTATGTTTTTCTTCAAATATTGGTCTTTAATAAAATTCAATCATTATACCTTTTCGATGTTTTTCTTATGCTTATTTATTTTACATTTCTTTTGCTATTTAGACTTAAGCAAGTCTTATAGTTAAGATTTGTTTCTTTTTAATCATTCAGTTTTCAGTTTGATATATTTTCCTTTGTATTTTTTTGATTTCTTTATGCTTTTATTCCTTAATAGCTCAGTCATGATTTTACATTTTTTATAATGTTAACTTTGAAATAGCTTCCTGTTTTATGTGATTGTTGAAAATTACCATTCAAATATTATAATAAACATTTACATACACACAAAGTTCTCGTTGCTATGGAAAACACCTTAGTACAATTAAAATTGTTTTTCCATTTTGCTGAAATTGAGAGGCAAAAAGTATGCATTATTAAAATGGATAATGCAAGAAACATTGCTCCGCTGTCTCGATTACAGATGAGAGAGAGTTTTACCTAACTTTTATATTGATAGTAGGGATTTCTCCAGGTCACATGGTGTAAAATAAAGGGATTATGAGGTTTTGCCTGATGTCTAACAGTCTAGTAGGGGTTATTTCCGACAGATTTATGACAACGAGTATGTTGATTCACAAGTGATTATGAGTGAGTAATCGAATAAGAAACAAGTTTAAATTGGTATTGTATCAGCAATTATCAACGAACCTTTTGCTTATGCGTTATTAAATAGAGAAAAAATAGAAAATTAAATTAGTTTTAAGTGAGATTATTACAAATATCCTCCTTCCTCAAGACGTGGATTTACACTGCGGGCTCTAACACATAATCTTTACTTGCTGAGGTATGTAAGTAAATAACTAAATTTAAACTTTAGATTGGAGTCATAACTAAAAATTTATATCTAGAATGAGTGAATCCTAAGCATAATATATCTAAGAATTATTTCACCTTTACAAAAGACATAAGCAATTTCTATGAAAGGATCCAAATATTAAATATTGAATAAAAAATTAAATAAAATCTGTATGTTGTGTGTAGTATTGTTCTTAAGTCTAACATTAATTTTTTTCTGTAGCAATTTCGCTAACATGAATTATTGAACATATAAATAAATACATAAATAACAAAAATTTGTGGGTGACATTTGGTAAATCAAACAACTTAATATTCGTCCGAATATTAAGTTGTCCAATTAGAATAATTATCAAGTTAACCAATTATTAAGTTATCCAATAATTATAATTGTCTAATTATAATAATTCAAAAAACATTAATTTGACATTTTCTTAAAATTAATTGCGTATTGATCCATTTGAAACCCGAAAACAACAAGAAATGCTAAGTAACGGAAACCAGATCCAAAAATTTGGAATTGCAGAGTTGCATGAACCATTCACAATGGAAGAATGGAAGAAACCATACATATAAAAGAGAACAGTGGTACGGGACCACTTTACATTGAGAGTGGCACATGAGTCATATACATTTTTCAGTTGATAGGAGACTCGTGCTGACAACAAGACTGTGACACAGTCTCAGAGACATTATTTCCATATTTTTCTGCATACAACTCAGAGTAGAAAAATGAACATGCATTTAATGAAGTTTTTTCTTCCACATAGTACAGAACAGTTAACAGGCTTGGAAATACAATTTTCAAAATTTTGATTACAAATATCATCAATGAAATCTAAAAGGATATACTTTCATGTTTGTATTCTCCTCTTACTGTCTTAGCCTATGACAATTTCTCGTCCAATCCTTACATTAAACTTGCGGAAGAAGTGTGTTTTGTTTAACAAAACTGTACCACAATTGTTCGCATAACACACCTGAGACATTCAGCATTATTTTACTTGTTTTATTATTAATATTATTTATCATTTAAATTAATTATTCACCTTCCTCTTAAAAATTAGACTCATTCTACAGAAGTCATCTAAACTAGACTTCAATTTCTTTAAATACAAAACATTTTTTAAACTTAAATAGTATCAATAGAAGTTAAACATAAATTATTTTTCTTTTTCTTTCATTACAAAACAGAACATATTGTTGACATTCATTTAAAGCTATATAATATTCATCATAATAAAATATTCATTTCGAAATAAAATAATGTTCATTCAAATCAATATAGTATTTATGTTGAAGCACCTCATAATCTTCATTTCAAAACAATACTGTATTCATTTATATCAATATGATATCTATTTTAAAATTATTTTACTAAAAAACAACATATTTCATTCGACTCAAAAGTATAAAAAAAAATCCGAAATATTTCTTTCAATATCATTTTAAAATACTCACCACACATATCAAAATAAAACATTGCAATAATCAATTTCTAAGTAGGAGTATTAAGCAAATCGAAAATATTAAATCTTCATTTGTATATCTCACAACATCAACTTTCTTGTTTGTTTATTTTGTATATCTTACATTACAATGGTAAGTTTTCAATTTATATGTTCAAAATTGTTATAATAAAGAATCTGAAAATATTATTAGAATACTCACACTTTTTAGTTTATTACATTTATCAAAATAAAATGTTGTTAACATTTTTCTCTTATTACATAAATTTAAAAATCAATTAAGAACTTAATTCTAAATTATCTCACATATTTATCATATTATATCACATTATTTGTTACTAAGGCCTTTCAAAAACTACACACTTTGAAAATAAAATAATTCTGTAACTTTGGTAATATACACATCATATGAGTGCAATATTTCAAAATACCTTCAAAATATTTAATTAAATTCAAAATATGTTATTTTTTTTAATTTCCTAAAAACTGAATAACTAAATTAAACCAATAATATTTTTAATGAAATGAAAGATCAAGCAATTTTATCATCAAAATTATCATTTTAAAGGAAAATGCAACGTAATATTTTCAATATATGAATACATCGAATTTTGTAAAACACATAATATACCTATCGAGATCCTCTTGTAATATTGTTATTATTATTATTCAATATTTTCCCTTTAATAACATTCCATTTTAAAATAGAATTTAGATTAAAATAGAATTAAAGTAAAATTTCAATTTAATTTACAATTCTTCACAGTTTACATGGCGAAGTAGAAATCTTGGTATCTTCTCACTGGCAATTCAGGTTATATACCATATGATTAGCATGGTTTTGGTGCAGTTCAATCTATACTAAAAACATAGTGGCCTTTTTTGGAGTTACGGAACTTTGACTTCACAAATACTGTCTTTCTTGCTTGTAGTTCGGGGAAAGGGGGCGGGTTCTTTCCTCTATATCTCTCACGTAAACAGGTCGTTATCGTGGTGGTTGTGGTGGGAGCATGTAGTGACCTCTCTCTCCCTCTTGTAAGTGAGAAAGCAGTCATGGATGCGGAATTCTAGTTGTTGGGGAGCTTAACCCCTCGTGCTTTTATTATTTTTTAAAAGATGAGCCAGAACTTTGGTATTACGCTTGCCCAGGAGTTAGAGAAAATAATAGGTATAGGTTAAAAAATTTAAAAACATGAAAGTTCACGAGCAATGCTTGATAATTCATTAATTAAAATTAAAATTAAAATAATATCTTATGAAAATAGGTTTAATTACATAGTTAAGATTTTATTTAAAAAAAGGTTTTGAAATTAAATATATGGCTTAGAACTTGTTTTTATGGGTGATCAGTGGTGAATTTATTTGATTTGAAAAAAATATATTATTTTGAGTTCTTGCACTTAAAGAATTTATTTATTTTAGATTTCCTGAAAAAAATCATTTAATGGATGGGTTATTAAAAGAGGCTATTTCATTAAACTTTAATAAATTTAGAATTCACGTTGGTAGAAATATCTTGCTTATACGTCCAGTCTGGTAGATTTGAAGGATCAGGGGTTTCTCTCGTGTTTACGAGAGGATGGATTCCTATTGGTAGATGGAGATGGCAGTTATATTTGATGGGTGGGTTTTCAGATTTTCTGTCACTTTTGTGTAGTGAGATATGAAATGGGAAATTAATCCAGTAGTTGACTAATTAAAATGAATTTAAAAATTAACTAATCAGTAAAAATGCAAATTTCAACTTTTTGGTTGCAAGAAAAACACCTTTGTTCAAATAAGGTTGTTAATTCATTTTGCTGAGAGATTGAAGCAATAAGTATACAATATTATTATAGCTTCGTCGTCAGAATTTCAACAGAAGATAGCAGAAAAGAGATAATTTTACCTAACCCTCGAATTTATATTAGGGATTTCTCCAGATTACATGGAATAAGATGAAGGGATTATGAGGGATTTTGATATTATTTTCCAGTATAGTAGAGATTATTTTCAATGGATTTATGACTACAGGAAAGTTGATTCAGTATATTTTATGAACTAATGATCGAATAAATAAAAAGATAATTTGGAATTTTATCAGAAAATAAGGATAAACTCGTTACTAATGAGTGATAGGATGGGAAAAATTAGAAAATTAAATTAGTTTTATGTGACATCATTACAAATATATACAATCAAACATACATACGTATAAATATAGCAGCACATTATATTCACTATTTCCCTTCTCCAGAATCTCAAAGTCTTATTATTTTGTGCTGCTATTTTCACTCCTGAACAAAATTGTTCAAAAACCTTTTTCAAGAGTAAAGTCAAATATTTTAATATAAGTTTTTCAAACCAATACATAAGCAATTGAGTCCTTTATTAGTTCTAAAAGTACGTTGAAAGTAAACTTTATTTAGATTATTATTAAAAGTGGCATTAGCATTAAGCCACCCTTTTTAAAGACACATAGTAATAAAGGGTTTTAAGTTTATCTTAATCGGGCAGCATTTCCTCTTTGATCATGCGCTCTGAGATTATTAATACTGAAAGAGAAATTAATGAATAGCGACTCTTACAGACATGAAAAGTTTTGAAAGTGTAAAATTCACTAACATCCTTGTGATTATATATATAATGGCATATACCTGAAATTAATTATCTGCGTTTTCAATCATAAAATAAATCCTTACGATGTCTCTAAAAACCACAATTAATAAAAACGTAACACTTTTATAATAAATAGTAAAAAGCTACTAAGTTTTCAATAAGTTTTAAATTTTGGCTGTATTTTGAGCAAAACAGGAGCAAGATATGGATTTTTTAGATTAGGTTTATCACATTCAAAAGTGTGATTTGATGCAAATTGTCCTGATTTTTCAATAAAATTTTCATTAGTTAGAAAAGCAAATCTTAAAGAGATGGGTGTATTTTTTGAAATGGCGTTGTTTATATCTTGATTTATATACATATTGAGCTAAATTTTAAAGTTTGTTTGTAGGAACAATTAGAAAAATATGAGTATAAAAAAATTCTGACAAATAAAAAAGTGAGTTTTCAGTAATTAAATTGAGTTGCACAAAAGCAACAAACTTTAAACATTTGTGTTTATGCTAATGGTGAAAAATGCTTCTAACGTAACATAGAAAAAATTTTAATGCGCATTTAAAACAAAGGTGAAAATGTGTGCCTTTTTCTAGGAGGTAAACCTGAAATCGTTTGTGCATATTTTAGGAAATGCCATTCGAGATATTGGAAGTGATTCCTTGTATCCGTAAGTAATGACAGTTTTCAGATAATGTTATTCTGGGATTATTTTCATAAACTTTGTTCTTTAAATATTCCCATAGGAAAAAGAAAATCAAGAAACGCTTAAGTAAGGATCGAAGGAAATTTCTGAAGCTTTTCTACCATTGTGCCGCTAAGGAAACCACCTAGAAAAGCCACAACCGAAGCTCTGTAACCATAACTGACATGCGGGCAATCTGAGAAATGGAACGAGAAATTAATTCACATAGTGTCAGAGGTTCTAGGAAGTCGAAGGCAGAATTGTTTCTTGTTGCAATTGGAGTTTTCGCTGTTGACATCGATAGCTTAGATTTATTTTTGATTCTTATGTGTATTTGACTTCTTCAGACTTTTTTAATTATGTTTAACCTATTTTCTTTAACTTGCGAATGTTACTAAAGTAAATTGTATTATCTTGGTTCGGTGGTCATCTTTGCATTCAGAATTTACCACTAGTCAAAATAACTCATTTTAACTGCTTAAATCCTCCAAAAAGGTTCTAGGTTCAAAGGAGGTGCAATATGTTATATATGAACATTCTTCATCATCTATTTCAATGATTTACTCGCTTCAATAAAGCTTTAGTTAACACTGAACTGAAAGTTCTCTGACTTATTTTCAGTAGGGATATATGAAGAACAAAGTTTTTGAAAATAATATCCAAACAATAGATCTGAAAACTGCTAGTATATTTAACGGGTACAATAAATCTCTTTTAGAATCTTGAAATGTGTATCTCAAAATATGCGCAATGAATTCGGCTTTTCCTCTTAGAAAGGGATGGACAGTTTGATTAATTATTGTAAACGTAAAATCAAAATGTTTTCTACGTTATTTTAAAAGTAATTTTTCACCGTATACGCATAAAATAAACTATTTTTAAGCCTTTAATTTTGTACTGCAAATTTATGGCATTGTTTGTACGGGACATTTTTAGATTGTTATCCTAAATTTAATCCGCTTTCAGAAAATAAGCATTAAAAATTATGTTAGTTTTAGAAGTTTGTCATAATCAAAAATAATGCGTTAAAGTGGCTATATTTTCTTTCCTCAAAGTCTTTCAAATGTATGTTGTTTTTTTTTATCATGCTACTTTAATTTAATAGATTTCGATAAGGAAATATCAATAGTAAAATCAAGAATCTTCCTGTATTTAATTGGAAACCCAGTGCTTTCCTGTTTCCGCACGCGCGCGCGAGCACACACACACACACACACACACACACATATATATATATATATATATATACATAATAATATTAGCACAATGCAACATAAATAAGAAATTATTTTCTAGTGATTTAAAACTTAAAAAAAAAAAAAAACGATAAATTTAATAATAAAAAAACAATAAATTTAATAAGTGAATGTAATGTCTTATTCACATATTTTGATTTTATGTTCAAGGCAATCTGTAGAACAAAAATTATCAAACCAACTTCAACGAAATTCATGTTCTGAAGATAAACTAGATAAAAACAATTTAATTACAAATGAATAAGCTTTTTTATTCTTTAGATAGCATTTTAAAATAATTTTATCTAAAAGAAAATATTTCTCAATTATTTAAACGTCCCTTATTACTGATCACAAATGTTAGCAAGAGACATTTAATTGATACCCATTTTTGTAGCTTATACGCGTTGACGTCATAGCACAGCCTCTTATCACGTAAAATAAAAAAAATTACCAATTTTAGAAAGCTTTTGATGCAATTTTAGTTTATAATACTTTTTTTCTTTAAAAAAATTCGATCTCTCTCCATTGCTGGATAATAGTTATTCAAAAGCCCTAGTATAATAGTATTTTTACTGGTAAGAAAATGCCTAACAGAACAAAACTTACATTTAGATACATTTCATTTGCTGAAAAATGTAAAGTACATCACGAAAGCAGAACTAATCTGAAAAGTCCTGAAAGTCTATATAACCGCTTAAAGCATTGATTATAAAAGTAGCGAGAAAGCTTTTTATATGATAGAAGGACTCAATAGCATTATTTTCTAATACATTTTCAAAAACGTAAGCACGCTACATTCAAAAAGATTTTTTATTTAATTAAGTTATTTATTTTTGTATGCATGAAATGTTTCAAAATTTCCTTTCTCAGCAACATCAGAGAAGTTATACCAATAAAATGAGGAAATTAATATACAATATAATTGCAGTTGCCAATAACCCTCGTGATGCAGGTAAGTGCAACGTTAATAAATAAACCAAGCGATATAATCACTTTATGAATATTTTTTGTAGATATAATTGATATTTCAGAAGATTTTAAATTTTACGTCCTATTATGTAGTTATTATTAGAGGGAGAGACAGAAAAAGAGAGATTTGTAATAGATTATAGTGTTAAACTATTTTTATACGAATTAAAAATGAATAAATACGCTCGAGTGAAAAATAATGCATTTGAAAAAATCTTAAGCCCATTCTTTTTGAAAAATATCAGATTTCCAAAGACACCCGCTTATGATCTAAAAACAACAGATTCCTTTCATTCATTCTATACCACTAATTAATTATTGTACCATATATTCACAGCATCGCGAAAACTGGATCTAATACAACATCTTTAAGATCTCTTAAAAAGATTAGAAAAACATGACAGTGTTGGGAGTGACTTTGATAGGAATGTTACTAATACTTGTTATGTGGCAAAGAGCCGATAGTAATATATTTATAAAAACAAACAAGAAATGTAAAAAAAATACAGCAATATAAACTGTACTGTTCATTCTTTCTGTGTGAAAAATATTCGAAGCTTTGTTTATATATATTTTGAAACAATGAAGAGAAAAAACAAGCCTTAAATCCCTTTACTAACTCAAATTGAAAAACTAGCTGTCTATTACCTTTTCTATTAAAAACAATCTATTCACTTTATTTTTCATTATTTAGTAATGTCTATTTAAAAAAAAGGCTCCTATGGGCTTGCGAAATTTGTTGTTCAAGAAAACATCGTAGAATTATTATTGTTTAAAATTAACTCACTTTCAGTTTTGAAGCATTTATTTCTGACTGAAATTTACTAAATTCTTTGATAACAACTGATTTATTTCCTTTTATGAAAAGTTATACATAAATTGAACAATAATTGTCGTTGACAAATACTTTGGATCTTTTATCAAATTCTGTCGGTGTTATTTCTGCGAACCACTCTGTAGTACAAAATTAGAAGAAGCGATACAATTTCCATCTTTAGGAATAGATACGTCATTATTATCTATCTGTCTGGTCATCTTTTTAATGTGTTATCAGATCATTTTGTAGGTGATAATCTTTGTCACACGTTCTGTTCTCATTACGATATCTATAGAATGCTCACTTTCATTATCAACAGCAATTGTTATAAAGTCAAGAGCCATCTAAAATTGAATTGAATTCAAAAAGAATGTGATGTTTTAGTGAGTTTTGCTTTTCATTGATTATGAACATATACAATGAAACAACTTTCTACTAAATTCGGAATAATTAGACATTCGAATTTTGCTAGATATCTTTCTTTTAATTTTTGTAATCAGGATTTAAATTCCTGTAATCAAAATTTGAAACATCGAATGTTTCTTGTTACGAAATGATTAACGTTTCTTTGAATTTCACATAATTGTAACATTTAATATTTTTAATAATTATATATTGCATGCATTGCAGAAAAATAATAAAAATCAGTTTTGAACTGCAATCTTTTTCTATACTAGGGGAGTGGGTTGTGTAACCTCATGTACTCAACTCTCAAAATACTTACATGAGTCTCTGAAGGAAAATTAAGTCATAAAATTAAAATTACCATAGGCGTTTTAATCTGAATTTTAAAATCAATACACATAAAATTAAAATAACTTTCAAAAATATTGCTTAAGATTTTACCTTACATCTAAAAAGATACTCATAGTTCAAAAATAAATTTCAAAGGTTTACTGGAGAATGGTTTGACTCTTTAATCACTAAAGTTTATCGACCCCACTTCTACAGAAATGATCTCAAAAACATTTCATATTACAACAGATTTGTAAATGCTATTATATTTCTAAACAGTTTTCCAACATCGTGAATATTTTTTTTCCTTTTTATTGGTACCTTACATGTAATTAATGTATTCATGTCATGTCAAGAGATCTAACATTTCTTAAAGCTGGTTGTAATAGATCATTAAAAAAATATGCTTTGTGTATACTCGGAAACAAGGTAAAGAAACCCTTAAAAATCTTTACTAATTAAATTATAAACTGAGTTCATTAGAAAACTAGCTATTCATTTTTATTCACTTTTGTTTAACATCATTTAGTTTGGCTTGTTTAACATTTCTACACTTTATTATTCAAACTTGTTTGAAGAAAAATATTTTAAGCTTTGTACATGTTTTGAAACAATGAGAGAAAATCTTAAGACCTAGTATTAACTAAATCAGAAAGCGAGTTTATTAGAAATCAAGTAATTAATTTTTATTAACTAATGTTTGTATTAAACAGTTGGGCTTGTTTAAAAGACTGTCGCTATATGTAAATGAATTTTTTGTGACTTAAGGAATAATGACATGAAAATATTTTTATTTAAAATCTGACTAATTTTTATTCTCAGAGCATATTCTCTTAACTGTAGATATCACAGTAAGAAAAAGGAAACGCTAAAAAGCCTGAAAAAGAAGTGTTTGCTAACATTCCCCGTTATACTAAGGGACAATTTTAGAATCACTTATTTTTTTCAACTAAGCACTGTTATTTCTATTTCATATTGCAGTAAAAATACTCGGATTACGTATTAAGAGACTTTATAATTCATCTTTGAATCACATTTTTCTGATATTATATATATATATATCGTTTTAATTTTCTTTTTAAAAAGTATAACATGAATTTTACGCACAATATTCTATCTTATATTTTATCTACATTTGGAAACAAAAATTAAATAATTCAAATAAAGAAAAGTAACATTCTTTTAATAATTTTCACACATCATTTCATATTTGTTACATGCATTTTAGAATTCCTTTTTTAAACTCTAATCAGTTCACAACATTGAGAAACCTGTACTGTTATTAATTTGTTTCTAATTGCTTTTAACTGTCAGGAGACAATGTGTGCGAAGAAGTATAATTATTTTGCTAGTAAAAGGTAAATAGATACAATGGCGAGCAAACAAGAAGAGTAAAAGTAGCCAAACATTTTGTCATGTTTATTCACATTTTATAGAGCATTTGCCTTCTAGTATTCGAAAAACCTTTTACAGCAATGACGGTGTATCTGTTACAGGTAAACGTGTTTTTTTCTACAGAAATTGGAGAAGTGCGAGAATTTTGAGAAGCAGGGTTGTTACTTTTATTTCTTGGTATACTAGTATTGTGTCGTTGGCGAATGTTTTCGGTTAATGATGAACTGACGCTTCTCTCAGGGAAAAGATCAAGACACGCGATTTAAATGTATATATTCACAAAAACACAAAACTCTTCGCGAAGTTACTTTAAAAGCTGTGAAAGTCATCTAAAGATACAACAGAAAGCCTTTATTTTTCCACCTCTATTTTTACTATGGTACGATGATACTAAGAAGAAAGAGAAAATATTGCATAAAGAAATGGGTAAACACTCGGAATTTGGGGAGAAACGTCTGAAGATAAAGAAGAAAATTTCAGCATATATTTCTACTACTGGAAATAAAAACATTAAGCACGACAGAACGTATTCTAAATAAAGGAAGGTTTCTTTTCTACTACAAGTTTTACGCTTATAAAAAAATTCGAGATATATATTGTAATTGTCAGAACTGGTACAATGTAGAAGCTTTCACAAAATTTAACAGGGAAACTGTATTTGAAAATTCAGTGAGATATTTTGTTTATACACCGCAACCCAAACTGAATTTTTTTTTTTTTATTTTAAAAATAACTCATTTTCTTTTTTTCGCCAAAAATTCTCGTAAATCGGCAGGCTTCATGTTAGTACATAGGTAATAAATTCTTTTGAAACAAGATATGAGATACATTTTCAATGCATAGTTGAATTAAATATATAGATAAAATCACAAACATGTGATTTAATTACACTTTTGTTCGTTTCCTTTTTAACGTATTTTTGAGACGGTTACAGTTTTTGATTTTCAAATGTTCTAACTATATATTTTAGAGATTTACCAATACAGACTTAGTTGAATTAATCAAAAAATAATGGTAATATGTATTTATCTTTTATGTGTTTAAATAAAGATCGACAAGTTATATTTTCAAACAAAACACAATGCTATTTACTACTCTATGTAATGTCATATTATTTTACTCTGTATTATTTTTAATAGTACTTTTTATGAAATCAGATTAAAACATTTCTAGTAAAGGATAAAAGCAGAAAGGAAGTACACAATTAATTATTTTATCTATTCAATAATATTAAGAAAAATTTGCGAGTATCATTATCAGCATATGTAGAGTATTAAGAAAAGATCTCATGTTAATATTTTACATGCCTTCTAGTCATTTATCATAAAACTTTTCTTAAGAATATTGAAAAGAAAAAAGAAAATTCTTACAATGAGTGCATATAAACGGTCTCAAGACTTCAATGTACTCACTTTAATGGAAAATATATCTTTGATTTTGAGATACGTACCAGATGCTTTAAGTAATAACAATACATTCAATGAAGTTAAATAAAGTAAATGCTTAAAAGCTATACAAGTACTGCATATTTTTAAAATGAAATTTTTTTCGGCTTGCTTACAATAAAGATACATTCGCTCTATTTTGTAACGTCTTTGATTTCATATTGTGAATTCATTGGTTTATTTTTGTAACTTCATTGAATTTAATTTATTATTTCAATGATTTTATTTAGTAAGTTCATTCATTTTATTTTCTAATTTCATTGATTTTATTTTGTAACTTCATTTACATTTTTATGATTTCATTGATTTTACTTAGTAACTTCTTTGATTTTATTTTGTAACTCTTAATATGTCTTTTTTTTTACTTTGTATTTTTGTCTGTTTTACTTGCTTTTGCAAACTCAAATCCTATTTGTGGAGAACGAGAATTAGTTTACCTGGTTTCGATTAAAAAAATTCATATTTAAATATTTTTTTCAACAAATGGTTTTACCTTTGCTATTACAAAAACAACATATTCATGAAATCGGCATATTCAACCAAGTCATTCTTTGTTTCTTAAAAATAAACTACAGATATAACAAGATATTTTAATCTGTTCAAAATTTTTTGTTTCTTACAGTAACATATAATTTTTCAGTTACAAATTACTTTTAAAACATAAGAGAGGTTTACGCTTACAAAGAATGGTAACTCTTGTTCGGAAAACAAAAATAATTTTATTCAAGACAGGTGAGAAAAACTAATTAAATTTTTGAAAGCCTCATACATAATCTCATAAATTTTTATTTTATTTTTTATTTTTTGAAAAAATAAAAAAATAATTAGGTGAATGATTCTCACGGATTTTAAACTGAAATATTAAACAATGTAAAAAGTAAGTGGAAAATATTTGTCGTACAAAAAATGCATTACATAAATAAAGATTTATATTGAACAATAAAGAAAGAAAATCAGAACTTATCGGTATATATATACTCCAAAAAAAAACACTACGTACCAAGAAGGAACTGCCCGATTGTAATGAAATTTCGTATGAAAAAAATTTGTATCGAACATGCAAATGATTAAAATTTGGTGTCCAATAAATGAATAACGGGAGCTGCAGTGCATCAGAACTGCGCACTCAGCATGCGTATATAACAAGCGATTCTCAATCTGATGGTCAAATTTTCTGTTGCATTGCTATTTAGGATACCTTTCAGCGACAGAAAAATGCCTCGCCTCAGGATTCGAGCTTATTATGAGAAACTGTCAGAGTTTGAAAGAGGTCGTATCATTGCATTAAAATAGGCAGGTTGGGTAAATCAGAGAACCGCTCGACATAGGGATCGAAGCGATGTGGCGATTAGAAACTGCTGGTAAGAATGGGTGGGCAATGGCAGATTTCAGCTTCATGATGGTAGCGGTCAACCTAGGGTCACAGTAGATCGGAGGATAGAGTGATTGTCAGATCAGCTGTCACAACGCCTCATTTATCGTTATCAACTATCAGACATGTGTCCCGCACACGAGTGTACACCATGACCATTCACAGACGTCTGATAGAGCGAAATCTACGCTCGTACTGACCGCTACGCCACATGCCTCTCAGACCTGTACAATGTCGAGCCAGATTACAGTGGTGCTTGAGTCTATCAGGTTGGAATGATGCTGACTGGATACATATAGTGTTTAGCAATGAATCCCGCTTCCAACTGTGACTTGACGATCACCGAAGACGTGTCTGGAGATGTCCCGTGCTGATCTTGCTTTCATTATTGCACACCGCACAGGCCCTCAACCAGGAGTTATGGTTTGGGATGCTATTTCCCTTGATAGTTGGATCCCTTTCGTCGTCATTAGAGGCACACTTACAGCACAGCGGTACGTCGACGACATTTTGAGACCTGTTTTGCTACCGTTCCTTTTGCAATATCCTTGCCTTATTTTTCAGCAAGATAATGCCAGATTACATACGGCCCGTGTTGTGATGAGCTGTCTTACAACTCGTAAAACACTTCCTTGGTCAGCCAGATCTCTCTCTAATCGAGCATGTATGGGATATGATGGGAATGTGATTGCATCTACTAGGGAATGTTGATGGCCTATCCAGAAAATTGGAGCAAATTTGGCAAGAAATGCCGCACGAGACCAACAGTGAGCTTTCTCACTCTATGCCATGTCATATGGTAGTTTGCATTCTGGCTAGAGGTGGCTCAACATCTTATTGAGCTCGCTACTTTGTAACTATGTAACTCTGAAATAAATCATTCCATTTTTCTGAAATATTTGTCATTTTCTATTCTGTACAAAATTTTCCTGTCCGCAACTACTTCTTGGTGGGTCGTTTTTTTTTGTAATAAAGTATATATATATATTATAGGGCACAATTTTCCTAAAATTCACAAATTAACAAAGATGTAATTTCAAAAGTTAACGTTATAAAAATGTTATTCTAAATATACTTTGAAAAAATGTTAATCTAAAATGCATTTCTATTCTATTTTTACTATTCTCTTTTGAATTTACTTTCTTTTAAATTGCCTGGTTTTTTTAATTGTTTGCCTTTATTTTTTGGGTTTTTAATTTAATTTTTTTAATTTTCCAAAAAAAATAATTAGTTTAATTAAAATTAATTAGTTGCTATTGCAAACATTTGGTTTATAATTACATTAATTTTTCGAAAAGCGGATATCTTTATGTTTTGCTACCATTTAGGGAAATTTCTCACTGAAAAATCTAGTCGGATTATGTATCTGTATGCATGTTATGTATCTGTTCAACACATTGATGAAGGATCATTTGACATACATTTTGTAGCCTTTTTAATACTTTTTGAAATTATTGCTTGTATATTTGTTACATTCATCGATCCGTAACTTCAACCGTAAAATTTCACGGTGACATGTTACATTTTTTGAAGCTTTAATGATAAACTACCGTTACTTAATTTGACATTGATTAACATAAAATTTGTCTCTAAGTCATGGTTAATATAATTTTCACTGATCTATTTAATCATAGATCATTGTACATGCAACATGGTAATATTAAGTTGTGTACTTCATTCGGTGAAAAGCGAACAAATTGTCCATTGTCGACTAGTAACGTTATTTTATACAAATTGAAACCGCATAATTCTTGTGTATGTCCATTGAATTTACTGATTATTTCAACACTTTACACCTTAAAGAGATCTGAACACTTTTCGTTATTTTATTACTACCTAATGCACTACTTCTTAATTTCCAAAAATTAAATATTGTGTAATTTTAATTATTCCCGTGATGACTTGTGGTCATGGCAGCTGCCGGCGTTCTTTTGGTTTCGTGGGGCCCGAATCATGATGCTATTAAAGATCTGATGTGTAACAGGGTTGACACACTTTAAATCTGTTGAGGCTTTAAGTCGTCGGATGGCTCTATATGGAAGTTTAAAAAGGAGGTTCTAGATCAGGTTCCAGCGTCTTCAAAACGTTACCGAGGGCTCAAAATTATGGAGTCCATAGCCCATAGCCCTTGCTTTGTTTTAAGTGTGGTTATTAATTTGAAAGATATCTCTAGTTATTTTCTTACCATTTTTGGCAAAGAAATAATACAGCTGTTTTTTTTAAATAAAGAGCCGTTTTTTCCATGTTATTTAATTATATGTTGATGTGATTGATGGATTATTATTTATGTCGCACTTAGAAGCAACACGAAGGCAATCTGCTATGTACTTTGTAATTTTGAGCCACTGCCAAGTGATCAAGATGAACACATAAGCTGACATCTACTCCCAAACTTTCACATCATCCCAACATGAGGACTTTGAACTTCGACCGATATAATTTACGTTAGCTTCGCAACATTATGTCCTTCATTAGCACCAAAACTCAAAACCTGAAACGACTGAATCTATGCTGGACATGGGCTTGTGATCATAACCGCTCAACTACCAAATCCTCAGGTATTGATGTCAAAAATGCGTAGTCAATCAAACATTCAAAATTCTATTATATCTTTAATTATTTTATGTTTATATGTTTGTAGCATTTTATATTAAATATGAGCTGTATATTTTTTAAGAAAATTAATAACGTGTTAATACAGTTTTTGTATTAACTCTGACTCTTGGTATGCCGAGAATATTATGTGAATACCATACATTACTTCAAAAATGTAAATATGTTTATGATTTTATTTTTATCTACTGTAAGTATGCATAAAAATCCAATTTTTACAAGATTAACCTATCTAATATAATTTTGAGCATCGCTTCTATAATTCTTCATCATTCTCAAAATGAATTCCGTACCAGCATAAGTTTGAATTTGCTTGTTTTTTTTTGCTGTTACACAACACTTTGAATAAAATACTTACATAAAATTCATTTATTTAGATTTTGCTTGTTGCAGATCTTATTTTTGACTTCTCTATGTACTGCGTAGGACGATCTTAATTATGCAGCCAGGAGATCCAATACATTTTGCCACGGCATTCTTCAAGGGGAACCATGCAGATATACTAAGAAGAGAAAAAAAAAACGTTTGTTTCCTGAATATATTTAAGGACAAAAATCCTATTGAGATTTATTTTGCATTTATATCGCAAAATCAAGATAGTTTTATTTTTATTTTATGAATTCATTACATGATAATTTCATTCAGATATTTTGAAATATGCAAACTGAAACTCATAGCAAAAAAAAATATTTTTGTGGTCTAGCAAAATATAATGTGGTATGTAATAAACGTTTTAATAAAAAAATCGCAGAGCTATTTTCAGAATTTTCTCTTACATATAACTAATGATAATTAAATCACAACATTCTTAAACAACTAATTCAAAATTAAAGGCAATATTTCAGTGACATTATAGTTATCAAATTTCACAAACACTTGTGTCTGATTTGAAGATTTTCAAAAAGGTAAAATGTAATTAGTTTCGTATTTCTAGGTAATGATTGGTAGAAGAAATACTCATCAAATGAATTAGGTCTTTTTGGATCGATAATCCCATTCAATAAATTTTGAAAGTAATCATAGTAAACAAAGATTTCCTTCACCCAAGAAACATTTCAATTAGCAAACTTTAGTTATATTGCTATCCTTGTCAATTTTAATACTGTTCTTTGATATATAACTTCACATTTTTAAAAATGTTTTCTTATAATTTTTTTCAGACTAAATTTACCCATATTTATTTGAACACAGTTGGACTTTTGTTTTTCATGTTTGCATTGAATTAAACAGTCATTTCTTATCTTCTTTTGTGAGATTTGTTAATGGACTCTTACATACTTTTGGGATAAGTAAAAAAAAGTAAATTTTGTAGCACTACATCATTTTAAAATTTGACATTTGATAAATACTCAGCCAATTATCTTAAATATAGTTTTTCAAACTTGTAACATAAACTGTTTGTTTTGACATTTTTTGTTGATTTCCTGTTTCACTTATTTTAAACTTTAAAATAAAATTGTCAATTTAAGATAATTCTAAATGAAATAAAAACAAAAGACAATTCAGTTTTAAAAAATTAGTTTGACTTTGCAAGAAATATTTCAATTTGTCTATTCTATAATTAACGTAAATTTAAAAATGAAAATGTAATCTACAAAGATTTGCAAAGAACGAATTTAGCCACCTAAGTCTAACAAAGAACAAATTTAGCCACTTTTTCATAGTTAGTTTACATTACTCAATTAAATAAAATAATTACAGTAGACGATGAAATATCGAGAAACGTACTATAATAAACTCTTCTGATAATAAAATTAAAACAAACGATAAATTATTAAATTGAATACATGAAGCTAAATGTAATTAAAATTGAAGCGAACGATAAAAAATTGAAAAGTGATCAGGCGTGCCAAAAGTGATCCAACTAAAACAATAGCTCCTCAGGTGGCTAAAAGAATTAATTCTTTTCTTATTCTTTTAAAGAGGTTATTTCTGTTTGCAAAGGTCAAAACAAAAATTTGGCAAGAAAAATGAACAGCTCATTTCTTTTTCAAAATAAGCCAACGTGCGATTGTATCAAGATCATTAGAATTTTTTGTGTTCTTAGTTTGTTATTAAATAAGTTGTAAATTATATGCACCTAGTTCAAATATGGATCATTTAGAATATATTTTTATCCCGAATTATTTTTCATTTTTAAATACATATTACGCAAATGAATTTCATTGTATGATTAATATTTTTGATCCATGTATTTATTGTCTCAAAGAAAAAAAATTCGCCCGTTATTTCGTTCATCATGTAAATTAAACATGATTTTTTCAAAGACAGGTATAGTTTAGTCTTTTGTGTAATAATAGTAGTATAACATTTTTATATAACATATAAGTAGTATAACATATAAGCACAGCATTTAATAGAACCGAAATTGAAAAATATTTTATCGTCTTTGGAAATTCGAATATTTAGAAGTATGTGGTAATGCAAATATTTTCTGCTGAAATGTCATAGTTATTATCTGTTCTGCTTAGTGCATTTTTAATTAAAAGACCTTGATGAAATAGGTATTTGATTGTGTTGCTCAAACGCGCGGATTTTCGAAATATATTTGATTCTTATTATGCTTTTAGATGCATTAATTCTTGTCAAGATTTCAGAAAATATTAATACGTAATCTCAAAATTTGAAAATTATAAAAAAATCAAAAATGAAATGTTCAAACGAGAATCTATCTTTAGTCATTAATATAAAAGTATTACATTTTCCCCAAAATTGTTCTTTACTTTAAGTATAATAATTTTCAACAACTTCCACAAACATTTGCATGGAATGTTTGTTTTTCATGTAGTTATCACAAAGAAATGAAGAAGCTCTTAAGGAATGGCTGAAAGATTTTAAAACTATCCTATTTAATTATAGAAAAACTATTATTTTTGTTTTACTCAAATATTTGAATAAAGAGACACTTTTCTCGTGGTTATCAAACTACATTTTCTTGAAAATTAATTTTATTAGTTTGTAAAAATACTTAAATGGAGAAAGTAAATATTTGATTTTAAAGTTAGATCCTAAAATGAGACGTGTCAATAAATTCTATAAAATTAATTATTTTATGTTTCAGGCTCCTTGAAATAATATTGAAGGGCAAAAAAGTTTAATGGAAAATTAAATACTTAAAATTTACTAGGAATTATAATGGAATTCTTAATTTACCTGAAAGTTTTATCAAACATAAGAAACAGCTTTTTAATCATTCACATATTATTATTAGTATGAAGATGAAATATCATTACATTGAAATGAAATTCTAATCCATTTTTGATGTAAGACCATAGAATAAATTTCAAGTTTAATGGCTTTGAGACAAAGCTTTTAATTCAAAAGAAACTTATCCATTAATAGTCGATTTCAATCTTCATATAACTGTCTTCAAAATATTCAACCAAACTTTTATGATTGAAATTGGATTATTAAAAGTTACAAGAACGTTGATACGCTTAGGAGTAATATTTTATAAAGTTAGCTAAATAACTTCTTTTTTAATTTTTCTTAATAAAATAACTTTTCATCGAGATGGAAGACAGAGAATTCTATTGTATTAATAATTTATTTTAATAATGAACATAATGATTGAGAGGAAATTTAACGAAAACTATTCAGTGTTTTAAATTATTTGAGAAGTTTGTTTAAAAAGCATTCCAGTTTTCATTAAAGCTTTCGACGACATCTTGTAATTAAATTTATCTTTCACGTAAGAATGGAAACTTAATTAAAACTTAGGCAGAAGAGAGTCTCCTTATTTTTAAGAAAAGGAAAAAAAAAAAGGAACGTGAAAAATGTATAAGCAAACTCTTCCGAACTCCAAAGAGTTTATTTATAAAGAACATTCAATTAAATTTCTGTTCATTCCATAGATAATAAATCTATCAGAATGAAGTACGCAAATTATTTTTTTCCAATCTCAAACAAGCTTAATTTTCTTTGCGTGGTTGTCGCTTCCCCGCAATAAAATATTTGTTCAATTTTTTTTATAATTTTTTTCAAGAAGTTTCAAAAGTATAATTAGACAATTTCACATTTCATCAAACTTATTACTCAAAGTACATTTGTATCTCACAGATTATAATTGTACCTTTACATTTGAGTTACTGAAATTGTAGCTATATACGTAGTTATATTATAATTGTTTATTAATATGTAATAAAATATCATTTACAATTTGATCATTCGTAATGATAAAATATTACTTATCTATTCCAATGCTAGTAAGATAAAAATATGTAGGAAGTACAAATAAAGTGAATTGTCAATAATTTAAGTAGTGTTAGCGATGTGAATGAGTATTTGTTTGAATTATTGTTTATTAATGTCACATTCAGAAGCAACATTAGGGTTATACGAGTTTTTGATGATTGGTTAGTTTGTATTAGCATTGCTATATATGTATCTAAAGGCCTTAAAAGATGAATCTCGTAATTCTAAAACATCCTCAGATAATGAGGACGATTACTGAAATCTATAAGAAAATCACTAGTCACTCCCTCATTAACGCATTTGCATCATTATGAACATTAATAACCATAGATATGCAATAAACATTCAGTCAATAAATCTATGATCAATTTTATTCTGTCTTAGAATGATCAAAATCAAACTGTATTACTAATGTGCAGCATTCACTTAATCGCGTCCTTGACTATTCCTTATGATTGAGCATTCTCCTGATCTTAATAACAGTTAATAGTAGAATTGAGGAAACTGGATCTGTTTGATTATAATATACTTCTAATGATTGGATCCGAGTCAGGTATCCATTCTTAGACTGTGCTCACCCTCCATATAGTGCACTTAAGCATCCCGCTAATTCCTCTATTATCTCTAACCTCTTTAATACTTTCAATCTCCATCCGATAAATTCTTATTCACTACACTTCTTATCCAGTAATGCTAATTAGCATAAGTCATGGTTCTTTACAAAGCGAAGATCTCTATTGAAATAACATAATGTAGTTGCCCAAAGGGGTTAAAAAGAGAAGCACATGAGAGCCAGTTACGCCTCTGTTAACTTTCACGCTACTCCATTTAGAGTACATTAGTTCCTATTCTTTTCCAAGATGCATTTTTTGTGAAACAAGGAATATAATCGGCGATTCACCAAGGTATCGTTGGTCTTGAGGGTTGCTAACAGACTTCTCGATTACCGCTGTCGTATATGAATCAGTCTCCACGGTAACTTAGTGGTCATGGACGTGAACTTGCGGCCGGCGATTTTCGCAGAGTCATGGATTCGAGTTTGATGTTACTAAAGACCTGCCATGTAGCGGTGCTAATGCACGTTAAATCAGTCGAGTTCCCAAGTTCTCGCATTTATGTGGTAAGGAAATTTGGAGAGGGAGGTGTTATCATCTTGACTTGGCCGGGGCTGAAAATTAGGAGCCAATAGCACTTGTTCTGTTCTTCAGTGTGACGTTAATAAGCAGTCACTCACACACTTACACGTATGTGAACATATAGGGAAATCCTTATTGGCACTTTCAGGTCTACTATTTTAAATCCATTTAAATGTCCCTTAATTTGATTTTAACTTATTGACGACTAAGAATTTAAACTTGGAATGATAACTAGACTTATATTCTTTAGAAGTTAATAAGAATATAAGGCTTAGCTAGGCTTTTTCATGAGCATGTTGACATAATTGTTACTTAGATATATAGTTTGCATATTGGCGGAACAAATCTGTTTAATAAATGAACTAATAATTATTAATAAAATAGCTTAACCTAATGAATCAAAATCATTGCAGATCTATTAAAAAATCAAATGAAATATTTCTATATCAAATGAAGGATGAACTACAGGAGTGACTGTGAAATTTTTAATTTTTTTTTTTATTTCCAATGACAAGGCAAATACAAATATAAAAACTAGAGCAGATAAAAATGACCGAAATCATTACCTCAAAAGTTATCTGACACGCTAGTAAAGCGCTGATTCTGAGTTGCGTTAAAGTGATGCAAAACGACCAAAGTGGTCTCTATTCATTGGATGTGCCGAATAACAGCGAGGATTACCAGGGATTGTAAACATTCCAATGCGAAGGAGATGCTCTACCAGGCAGTCATGATCCATCAGGAGACAGAAGTGAGTTACAGCTGGCCGCCGTAGATATTCAGTTCTCCTACGATTTAACTGCATAAGAAACTGATTTATCGATATTTAATGCTGATGGCATATGACACAAGATAATCAACAATCTCACAGAACGACCTCTGATTTTCAAGTCCATTTGGATCTCGTGAGCATTTTTATCGCAATATAGATACCTTGGATTATGATAGAAAGTATATTTATCTCGCTGTAGCTGACATATGAATCGTAAATAAATGCTCGATGAGGCATAGACTCTTTTATGCCATAAACTAAAGTAGTCAACTGTATTACATATTTCTCTATACATTCATAAAATTAGAAAACTGTACATTCATACATATAATTTCATGTATCACGACAGCAATGTATTTATTTTCAAAGTGGCAGACAACAAAATGCGCGATTGGTAAATTATAAGAATTTTTGTATGCATTGGCTTATAGGCTTGTAACAATTACAAAATTGTTAGCAGCTATTGATATTGCTTAGATGAACATCTATTTAGCAGATTTCTGTTAAATGATCTTATCCATATCGCTTTGAAATGTACCCCGTTCGGTGTATGGCATGTCCTTTTGCAGGTTTTCAGAAGACTAAAAATGTCTTACATAATATTCGATAAATATAAATGGACTTCTGGAGCTTCACTATAATATCTTTCAAACAGTTATATTAAAAAATATCTAACAAGACGTTGTATGTCTTAAAACATTAAACGTTTTTCTTTTTTTTTAAATGGCATCCATCTGAAATGCCAATGTCCAAAGAAAGAGATTAATTGAAAAAGTGTTTAAGATAAATATCTACAAAATTCTCAATTTAACGATCGAAGGCGCTATTTTGTTCAATCGTTTCAAACCTTGAATGTAAAAGTGTTACCAGAATTAAAAAATAAGTAAAAGAAAATAAAAATCAAAAAACACTTTTGTTTTAGCAAATGTACTCATATCAGTTAAAACCTTGATAATTTCACCCAATTAACTTATATCTCGTCAAAATTATTAGGTTGTTCAGAGAGTAATTTTTTTTTTTTTTTTTTTTTTTTTTTTTTTATGAAAATGAAAGCCTGTTTTCATAGTGAATAAATATTTTTTTTTAATTATATATTGTCCATTCTAGTCCAATATGTTTACCATCTTTCTGATAGAAGCACGATTCCACGCTCATAAAATTTTTGTTCATTACTGGCAAAAAAAATGATCCAGGTGATTTTTTACCTCCTCGTTTGAAGTAAAAGTTTTACAGTGAGAAGCTATTTGTAGAGACCTCTAACCCGTTCGCGGCCACTGTATCACAGGCGATACGCTCGTGTTGGCTCTCCTGTGCCCAGCGTATCACGGGCGATACGCTCCGTGAGTGTCTTCTACAGCCCAACGTATCAATAGAGATACGCTTTATGAGAACGTTTTATTTGATTTTTTAAATCTTACTATATATATAGCGTTACAATACCGCGATATCTATATAGATAGGTTATTTGGAGTGTTGACCTTGGTGATACGGACTTGGATTTCACTTCTGGCTACCAGGAGGGGGGTAATTGTTTAAAGCACGTGTTGCTGCGCGCCTCTTTAACTGTAATGACATGAGTTAAGGGGTGTACTTGCTTTTGGTTTGCTTTCTTCTTTCTTGCTTGCTTCTTAGAAGTTCGAAGGATAAATTATGGTCCTTTATGGGGGTTAGGGCTTTTGGTAGCAGATGCTTTCAGCTGTTCGTTTCATTCGGTCGGTTTTTATTTGAAGCGACAGTCATGACGAAAAAAAAATATTTATCTGATACTGAGATTTGCGAACTAATGAATGAATCTGACTGTAATGTTAGCGAAAATAATCCAAATCTGTACACATTAAACTTAGACATTAAAGTAAAAAAAAAAGGGGGGGGGGCCCCCCCTAAGATGTGCCCTTTGCTCAAAATCTTGCATGAAGCGTCAAAATATGTGTGTAAGACATATGACGTTGTACTATGCAGTGAATTTTTTTTTATAAATATACAATACAGCAAAATAAGATTTATATTTTATATCTATATATTCCATATAATGTTACATCATTACACCATGAAATTTATGTAACACATGTAAATATATTTTGTATTTTCTTAAGATAATTATCAGAAGGGGCTAGATCTGGAGACTATAATAGTATACACCATCCAAGCTTTAAAAGCTTTTGTCGAGTTACCAAACTTGCATGGGGTCTCGCATTATTTTGGTGGAATACTTCATCTTTTCTGTTGATCAATTCTGGCTTTTTTTCTTTTCAAGTGAATCATTCTTCAATTTGTACAATTGTTGTTCTTAATTTTGCTTATTACAGTACACTTCAAAATCCATTGTTGTGTTGTGTGGTAGAAGATCAAAAAAAAAATTAAAAAATCCCATCAAACAAATAGATCACCTTTTTTGATAAATATTGTTCTTCGAAGTGCTTTGAGCCATTTCTTTCTTTTTTTTTTTACTCCACGATTTTTTACGTTTAACATTTTTATAAACAACCCATTTCTTGTTCCCAGTGATAATGTGCTTCAAAAATGGATAATTGTTTTGACGTTTGAGATGCAAATCACAGACGTCAAAAAGATGGCACAAATTTCTTTCCTTAAGAGCGTTTCAAATGATCACGAACGGTCGAATTTAATAAATTTAATCTCTCAATGGTCTCACGAGTTGTTTGTATCAATTAATTCCTTTATTATGTTTTTATCAGCTTCAACTGGCCTTTCAAAGCATGATATATCTTCAACTTCAAAATTGCTGGATCGAAATTTTGCAAACTAGTTTTGGCGTTGGCGTTTACATCTTCTTCATACACATCTGATATTTTTTTTTCTTGCTTGAACATAATTTTTATCTTTTAGATAGTAAAAAAAGGAAATTATGCTCAGAATGCTGCTTTCCACTTTCCATATTTAAAAGAATACGAACCAAAGGCTACTGCGTAGAATCAATCGAACTTTTTCACAAGCAAGCCTTGCTATATCAGCTGTCAACATATATTATGGCTATTCTGCTTAAGTATGAATTTGGCTGTGAAAAATTCAATTAAGTCCTCTGTTGGGAAAGAACGAAAATACTTTCCGAGCAACCTTATTATTGTTCACCAATCCTTGACGAATAATAACACATAATCAGAGCTTTTATACCTTAGCCAACGTGCACTATTGCACACGCCAACGATTCTAGGTGTACCTGTAGTTGTGTTAAAATTATTTAAGCTTTCAAAAAAAATAGTTCGTATCTTTGTATATTTATTTATTAATTATAAAATATAAACATATTTGTTTGAAAATTTCTTTATAATTATGTGTTTGTCAATTTCACTGTACTTTTTTGAACATATGGTCTTAACATCTCATGCAGTTTCGCCTTTTGACAAGGTTATTTGTAAAAAAAATTAAAAATGTCTAACATATACGCATTTAAATATTTTCCATATTTCCATGCACTGTATGCTACTGTTCACAAATGGCACCGTACATGAAGCGCATTTCTTGTTCTGCGTTATGATGCATTCCAAGAAAGAGAACTCGTATGTGATGAATATTTCCGTAAATGCTATAATATATGCTATTATTTTTAGTGTACGTATCTCCTACTTTGTTGTTGATGTCTTTTACTTCATTATTTTTCCATATGTTGTTACATTAATCTCAAAATGAATCCCAATGAATTGTTAAAAGAAGTATATTAATTGGTGTATGTGAGATAATGTTAGCAATATGAGACTTGCAAATGTATTAATAACTGTAAATTGCAAATATCTATAACACCATTACAAGATGAATGCATGCCATTTCAAAAGACATGTAAATTCATTTAAAGTATGAATTGAAAATATTAGACAAGTTCTCACTATAATTTGACAGATCTATATATGTATCAGGCATTGAGTAGTTAGAAGTTATGAGGAGTATGGTATTTATTAATTTTACTGCAAAAAAAAATTCTGCCAAAAATGTTACCCTGAACAGAAGAACAAGAGATGAGGATAGTAATAATATATTTAAAGAATAAGCAAAATTCAATAGATGTGCATCTGTACATGCTGTCGGAGATAATCACTAATGTACAACCATAAATGGTTGGTAATATTAATGAATTTACTGCCTTCTGCAAGTAATATGAATCGAATAAGACTTCATTTCGTGTGAATGAATAATTTACCTAGAAGCCTTGTGTAGAAGAATACTACCCTTCGGATATGTGATGAAAATAGCTACAAAAATTGTAAACTTTATTCGAACAGTCCTTTCGAAATCCTGGCTTTTAAATACCGACTAGTATATCCTAATCATTCTAATCTCATTCTCCATACAGAAGTGTGTTGACTCAGGAAAAGCAAATTTCTCGAAATATTTTTAAATTTATCTGAGGAAATGAAAGATATTTCAAAACCAAAATCAAAATGTTACTGGACTAACGGACATTTTGCACAGACATAATTGAGAAAATGAATTCTTTAAGCTTGGAGCTGCTAGGAAAAGACAAATATATATTGTTGTTATATATGGCTTAAAAGGAACTCAATCCATAAACATCTGGCCACTCGCACAAACATCAAACATGAATTACAAATACACTTAAATTACAGACCAAAAACAATTATCATTAAAAGACGAAATTCAAAGATAAGAACATCGATAAAATCATTATTAAAAAGAATAATTTAAAAACATAAAACATCTAACGGTAAAAAGTCCTAGATGAGGAACATTCAAGTATTCAAGACATGTGATCCCTGAAGTAGGCAAACATCACCTCTAAGTTGTAATAGGGAGTTAAGACCCGGGTAAATGAGTAAGTATTCTCTATTCATAGTTTCTGTTTTGCAGATAAGTCATAAGCTATTGGTCAATTTGCCTATTATCTGCTAGGCAGTCATGTCTAGTTCTTAATCTAAATTTGGCCACTGCCTCTTTACGTGGTCTATGTCTGAATTCTTTCCTATAATTTGCAATATTTTCCTAAGATTTATCTCTGGATTTATTAGACAAATCCTTGTTGTAATTTAAAATGATTTTCTCGCGTATGTATCTTTTAATTGAACGTAATGGAATAACAATCACTTCCACATTCGATTTTGTGCCTTTCTTAGTCAGTAGGTCCGCTATTTCATTGCAATCTATGTCCACATATGGTATCCATTAGAATTCTACAATTTTGCCTTTCATAATTAGTTCTCTTATAACTTGTTTTATTTTATTCACGATTAAAGATTCTGAGAGGTGCAGGAGTGCAATTGTCTTTATGCTGATAGAGAGTCGTCAAGAATAACAGACTTTTCAAAAGATCTCATTCTAGATTGCCGATTGGTTACAGCCAAAAAAATCGCGTGGACTTCAGGCTCGAAGTTAGTTAAGTATTTACTCATTGGGACATATTGTGAGAACAATTTTCTGTACACACCTGCTTCCGCAGCATCATTCATCATAGATTCATCAGTATATACTTGGATCCATTCTGGTTAAGGATAATTGTTGCCTAACAATGACAAAGCATTTATTTTCAAATAATATTCAGTGTGTCATTTTTTTTTATTTTCATTCAAATTTAAATTGTAAGGTATTTTCAAAAGATTCAGCAGGGCAACTAATATATTAGAATTTTCAATTGGAACATTTAGATCTGGGTCTCTCAAAATTCCTTCAAAAACCTCGATTGAGGAGGGCTGGGGTTTAAGACGGCTCTTTTGCCAGCAATTCATCCAAGTTGTTCATTGGGAAGCTTTCATCCTAACAAGTATTAAAAGATAATTATGTAAACTTAATAATAGGGTAATTAATAATTAAATAAACAGGTTTAGTTAACTTAATAATTGAAGCTAAACAGGTTTAGTGGTTATCACATCTACAAATGAAATCATTTATGCATTTTCCAAATATGAGAAAAAAGCTGATAAGATTAGATGCAATTTTTTTTTATTTGTCCTCATTTGTTATTAGTCTTAATATACTTCAAGTTCACAGTTTGAAAAACGATTTAAACAGTTTAATATTTTGAAGCCAATGGTAACCATTATCATCAATCTTTTTACTTGCTCAATAAATGTAACCGTAAGAGATGTATACCGTTCAGAGTTTATTCAGTCAAGAATAGAAGAACTGAAGCTAGAAACTTTGGCTTCTAAGAACGCATTGTTCTAAAATACAACGTGTCAGATGATAAGTACTCTAATATGATTGAAAGAAACAAATTTCCTTTTAAAAACAAAAACATCATACAACACAAAATTCTCTTCTGTTACCGCATATTTTGTGAATCATTGATTTTAAAAATGGATAACACAAAATTAAAGCTGAGATCATGTCTGACAGATGGACATCTTAATGATTGCATACGAATAAGAATATTCTCGTATTCTCCTGATTATAAATATGGTCATTGAAATAAAATGACAAAGATCATGGTGACTTTTAAGAATCTCAATTTTTACAGAGAGTGCCTATAACAATTAACAGTAAATCAAAGACTTTGCAGATTTTTGTCTATTATTTAGTCAACTGCTGAAGTGTCTGTTCTTTTCAAAGGTGAATTTAAAAAATCAATAACTTAACTAGAAATTTAGAATATTTTAATGAGATCCCATACATCCAACCGGTTGCAAGATAAGATATTCGAAAATGTATTAAATTTACAGTTTCATTTCGTGGAGCAAGGATAGCTCTTAAGAAAATGAATGCATAATGAATAAATTGTCCTGAAATTATTAATCAAATATTGAAATAATATCTTAGCTTCAATTGTAATACGTAACTATAACTTTAAGCAAGGAAAAATTATTAATATGCAATTTGAAGAGCTTCTTACAAAACAAAATACATTTCTATTCACAGCAAAGATGTATAAATTTTCAATACTACAGATTAGGAAAATAGCTCGTAAAATTTCTTCCTCTTATCGAGAAGAAATTCCTTACATTCCTTACATTTTCCATGAATCCTTACATTTTCCATGAATTCCTTACATTTATTCCTTACATTTTCCTTACGTTTCCATGAACCTTCCTCCTTTTATTATTATTCCTTACATTTTCCATGAATCTACATGTTTGTTCTAGCAGTAATTTTATTCACTGTAGTTTCACATTTAAAAAAGGCAAGATTTGAGGAATGGTAAGCAAAACACATAAATAATGTTGCCGAAACTGATATATATTTTTTGAAAGAATACATTTGATATGATTCTCTGGGAAAATAACTGTAATTTTGTCATAATGAACAAGTATTGAATAGCATAATGATCTCCAAAAGTGCTCTATTAAGTATGAGTAGTAAGAATCCAAACAGGACTTGACATCATCTGACCTATTTTTCACCAGATTTATGTGCAATGCGGATAAAACATTGCTTACATGTTTCTACAAGATTGAACTTTTGAAATAGCTGAAGAGAATTTCGAAAACTATCTAAAAACTAAGTTTTCAAAATATTTCGAAGTTCAATATTTGTTATCCAATATATTTACATTAAGTACATTAAAACCAATTTTTCACTGAAATTTAACACGCCTTAAAGTACTGAGAAATATTTTCCTAACAACATTAAATGTATTTACAAGAATGGTTCCAAATAAATTAAAAATTGCTTATTGATTTTGTATTCATAATTTGTGTTTTAAAGTACAATTAAACAGAAAATTTGTATGCAAACTACCTTGCAGGAAAACTTCAATTACTTCGAATTTCATTTAGATTAATGCAAATATTAGTCAGAAATTATCCATCTTTCACACATGGTGATTTTTTTCCCTCTCAAAATTTTTTTTTCTTTAGTTATTCGATTCTTATTATGTACTGTTACCAGTTACACATTATTAGAAAACAATTATATGTATTATATGCCTTAGTAATTGATGCCTGATTATTGCAAATTAGCATCCAAATCAAAAGACCAATAAATCATAGATATTTTGATCCTGGGTTTTTAATTAATTACATGGTTACTGAAAATGATTCCCTCTATTTCAAAATTTCATATTTTCGAAGCTAAACAACACAGAATGATAAGTAATACATGAATACAAAGGAAAACTGTAGAAGTTTTATATTGTGAACAGTAGGTGGCCCTCGTGTTTTCTCCGTAAGAATATTTCACGTGATCCAGTGAGCCAGATGGCTTGATGCTACACAGCTGGTCACCTAAGTCCCTTGTTATGCAATTCCCATGTCTAATAATCTGATACCTCATGCAATTTCTCTTTCGGAGGTTTGTAAAAAATACAGTGAATGCACCACCATTACCACAAATTTATGTGACCTTAAACAATGGATTTCTGCTGTTGTACATTCAATTACTAATGACATTTTAAAACGAATTTGGCAATATTTACTGATGAAATTGACATTATACGTGTTGCTAAACGAAGTTATATCGAACATTTGTACAAACCTTCTGAATTTTTCCTCTGGATTCCTGTATTATTTATCATTCTGGGTCATTTATTTATGAACATATAAAATTTTGAAATGAATTAAAATATGAAAAGTTCAGTCATTTTGAATAACCCTGTACATTAAAATGTATCTATTGCTATTAGTAGTATTTAAGTTCAGTACATGAGTACTTAACTATTTAGTAAGTACTTTATAATTCACAAATTATTACAAATAATTGCATCAATCCATATAGTAATAATAATACTTTTGAAAAAGAAATGAACGATATAATTCAAAATATTGCAACAAAATTTAATATGAACATTTTCTGTAAAGAATTAGCTAGAATAAGTTTTATTGCCTCAAGGGATGTACATGGACCTCTAAAAAATAAGGCACAACTAGGTTTTAGATGCTCATCCTTAAAAGACAAAAAAATAAAGGTGAAAAATGAAAGCTTATACGATTATAATTATAAGTAATCTAAAAAACACCTATAAAGCAATTATATCCATATTTATTTTTTAAAAATAGACGTTTATATCAGAATTGGTTGAAACAGAAAATATCCTATTTTTGTAATTCACACCGAATTTGTTTATGCTTGTTGATTTTCAAGTGTCGATACTAAGGTACTGATGACCATGTCTAGGACATGATTTTAATCCGATTCGTTAATATCTAGGGTAATTGGATGGAGTGAAATACTATTTTATCACAAGTTAGAAGCAATATTCTTTTTAAAGTGTCTTATAGTGTGGTCTAAAGCTAAGGGATTGTTTTCAATACAAAAATTCAGCATCAAGAAAACTGTTCCAGTTCACCCACGGATATCGATGACCCATATCTACGGCGAATGCAATGACAGGTTTTCGAAACATAATTTGATTGTCATTGTTGCAACCTCAAAAGACAGGTGGCCATGCTGTATATACACCAAGGGCGTTGAAAGATGTTCCGTGTAGGGCCAGTGCTTCTCATTCTAGTGTCCTACAGCATAATTGAAAGTATAGAAATCAAATCAACAAAAATTGCTGTTTTTTTTTTGTGTAGAGCACCCTTGGTATTAAACTGATTAAGATTCAATAAATAACTGTGTGTTTAAAATAGAATTTTTTCAAATTTGATGTTTTTCAGATTGAAATAATGGTCAGATCTTACCCTTTGGAAGTCAGTGTATGGTAATTAACTTTTAAATAATTATGACATAATTTAATGAGCTTCTTTGTGTATTTAAATAAAAATTTAAAAGGTAGAGAGGGAGAAGTATATAAAATGCTACGCACACACACATTTTTATATATATGCATATGCGAGTAAGCCAAAGGTACGGTAGCATGGTAGCTGCAACAGTAGGCCTCCTTGGGTTTACAATAAATCTTTTAAATAATTTTGAAGAAAAATTCTAAGTTTACAATAAACTTAGAATTTTTCTTACGTCGTAATTCATTTCGACGAACATTACAGAGATATTTATATATAGTTTCAGACTGGATAAATTCTAAATCTCAAATAATGAAATCTATTACAGCCAATAGAATATCTCTTGCTCAGAGTCATACGAAAGCTGATTCTAGGCATCATATAGCTTTGAAAAATATCTGGCTTACTGTGCTTCATGAGCAATAATGCCATAAAAACTTGTGAATCTTTTACAGTAGTGGCAAGATTGATTGAGGCTAACTTATGCAAACATAATCCTTTCTTCACCCCCAAAGAGATGTTAAGAATCCAGGAAACTCAAATGTTCAGAAAAGCTGACAAGTCAATCAAATCAGCTTCAAGATAGTCTGGAAATCCTTCATAATTCCTGTTCATTCTATAAACCAATAAAAGTATTCCCATAAGTCTTTCAATTCTTTCACGACCTTCGTCATTTATCATCAAAACATTGTGGAGGATTCGCTTCTTTTGAATTAAATGTAGTTGTTCTTGAAATCATGCGTTTAGTACAGATTTCTGAATTTGGCAAATAAATTTCAATTTTGAAGGATAGTAAATCTGTTCCTAAATCCAGCAAACTTAGTTTATTAAAAGAATTTTTTGATGATAAAAAAAACTGTTCGAGTTAATAGAATATCAACTCATTCTAACTTAGTAGCAGATAAAAAAACACATTCAATGGTTTTCTTAAAATTCACTATGTTACACGGGCTATCATAAAGTAGTGACGCGTGCTATCATTAAGTGATTTCACCTCACCTATCTTCACACCAGTCCACAGTTTGTACCAGCTCTTACGCGTCAAAAATTCTTATCCTTTCTGGTAGATCTGTGATCAAACAAGCGTTAGGAAAATGTCTTTATAGTTTAAAGTTAACAGCTAAGTAGGAATCACAAATCATGGATGGGCTATCATCCGACAGTATCACTTTAAATCGAACTTTTTGAAAATAAGAATCGATTTTTCAGGACCGATATTCATAAAACCGAATGAAAAAAGATTTAATGTCAAACTTAAAACTTACATATGACATATAATCTGTTTGTGTTCGAAGGCTGTTCACCTTGAACTCGTGTGTGATCTCTCCACTGATGCTCTACTTGGGGCTTTATGTTGCTTCATCAGTCACCTACAAACATCCATTCTGATGACGGAACAAATTTTAAAGGATTTGCAAAACATCTGCGGTAAATTCATCAACTGTGCAAAAGTCATTATGTCATGCATTAAGTCCTAGTCAGACAAATGTAGCATGGGGCATTTAAATCCACTATACACTCTCAATTTCGGGAGAATTACGGAAAGCTTCTATAAAAATATCGAAACTTTATCTCACTAAGTCATTTAACTTCAGCTTTACAAATTTGAAGAAATGTTCACAGTTTTGTAGTTTGTATTAATTATTGCGCAATCATTCCATTTTCAACTGATCCATCAGAATTACAAGGTTTAACACCAGAACATTTTCGCATTGGATCTCTAGTTCTAGAAATTACAGATTCTCTTTCGGCTGACTACAAAATACCCTATTAAAAGGATGAAATCTCACTCATCCACATTTTCAGCAATTTCAAGACAGATGGTAAACAAAATACCTGCGTCAGTTTTTTTTGTTCAGCCAAGGCTGCTGTCCAAAATTTCGCCATGATCGTCATACCATTATGTTAACCAATTGCATACAGACTCGCTTCTAAAGAGATACATAAAAATTGAATTCCACGGCATATATTTGTTATCATTATATGCTATTTGTTTTGCCATTTGATGCTCAACTTTTGCAATTCTCTCTCTCTCTCTATATATATATATATACACACATATATTATCTATCTATCTATATATATATATATATATATACATATATTATCTATCTATCTATCTATATATATATATATATAAATATATTATCTAT
>BMAW01066861.1:51315-148473 GCA_019974015.1 Nephila pilipes
AAAAAAAAACCATAATAATAATAAAGCAAGGTTTTCTGATTAATATTTGTCGAAGAATTATTTATTTAGGGAAATACACTTTCTGATAAATGATGAAATATCTATTTGTATGCTCTTAAATTATTGCATTTTTCTGTTAAATTAAAAATACGAATATTTCAAAAACTGGTTAGTTTTACTATAAACTTATGAATACTTTCCGGAATAGAATAACATAAAAAAAAAAAAAAAACTTTTCAAAAGGCTCCAATTCCCACTGAAAGGTCCTATTTAATTTCCATGAATTTTTAATTGAAATATTTTCCAAAATCAAGGTAAAACTGTTTTATCATCATTAAAATGTGCATGTTTATTTTTTCTTTTTCAATTTTTCTTTTCGCGATCGGATTTGTAGTATATGTTTTAAAGTATTTTCTAAAGTTTAGGAAATATTGCGTTATTTGAAATATTTTTTCCCATTTATCATCTGCATTTTTTATTGAGAACCATAGATTTCTAAATAATATTTTGAAGTAAACTTCAATGTAGTTAGTGTTGAGACTCTTTCGGAAAAATGCAATTAATTTAAGCAAAGATATTACTAAAAATGGTTTTGTGAAACAAAATTCAATTATTCTCGTAAGTCATTAAAAATTGAAGCTAGTAAAATATATTAAGATATTATACTTAAAGATATCCTTTCATCTTGAACACTGACATAAAATATTTTTGCTGCATTTTCCCATTTTTTGGAAAAAAAGAAACATTTATTTATTATTTATTTATTTCGGTGTGAAAAAGAAAATATTTATTTATTATTAAGAATACTGAAATATTTTATTATCTGATGAGTTTATAATATTTCCTACAGTTTTAGAAAAGAAATAGGTCTCTCTTCATAGAGTCGAATTTGTTCTTAAACGTAAATTAGAAAAGAAAGGGGGGGGAAGAGATGTAATGGGAAAAAATATTCAATATAACGAAACGCAATTTACATTTAATGAAATAGTAGCAATAAATTTCAAAATTTATAAAATAAAATAATTTTTAGATTGTTTTTTTTTAAATAGTTTATTTTCGATACTGATATTTTTTTTCGTGGAAAAAAATATCCACAATGTCGTCAAAAGAATTTTTAATGCTAATATGATTAAATCATAACTCATTAGTAATTTGGATGATTTAACGACCAAGAATAAGTATGTTTAAAAGAAAAATATGAATTTTAGAACTTATATGAGACTTTAGGTTGTTGCTACTTGCAACGAATAGCAAACAACAAAATTATTCATTTTCTATAAAATGGAATAAAGAGTGCTTAATAAGGTGCTTAATGAGGGTACAGGATAGTGCTTTTATATCCTGTTTAGAAGTGAATTGTCCACCATTTAACTGTTATATACTTGAAAGATTAAAAAAAAGCTATAGCACGTGCTGGTTATTCAAACTCCCGTAAGGCGTATAGCCTTCCGTAGATACTAGTTATGCGATATTCGAATCTTGTCCACTGTGTTTTTCCCCAGTGATCATGAGGAAATCACTATGATGTGAGGATTTGATTTCTGTTCGAACACTACAAATTTTGAGGGTTTTTTTTTGGAATAGAAAGTCAATCGTCTCCATTGTGTGTTGCAAATAAACATATATGGACAGAAACTTATTACTGAAAGAGTCAAAGTAAACAAATTAAATTCTTATGGATGCGAAGCCATTAAACAGTTTTTCGTCTCTTATTCTTAATATAATGTTAAAAATTAGATTTTGATAAATATCATGGGAATATTGTTGTTTATAACATATTTCTGTAATGATATATTATCGTTCCATTAGACTGAATCGATTAACTGTATGAATTGAAATAATGAAGACTTATTTGACTAATATTTATGTATTTATATCTGCAACAGATTTCACTTGATCTGAAATGACTGTTTCGATTAATTAATTAAATTTCTATTGAAAATTCTGCAGTTAAAAGGCAGTTTTTGAAACATATAAAATTTGCATCTTGAACGAATTCTCATTGGTTGATATAGTTTATAATTTCAAATGTAATTAATACCACCTTCTATATTTGATACGAACTAGTAGAAGCATGATTTAAATTTTAGATTTCTGTCTGTAATGTTGATTGTACTCTTACCATTATGTCCATTTATGTAACTAAATTAATCCTTCTTAATGTTACGCGTCGTTTATTCGATGATTGGGTTTGCTAAATCACTGATTGCTTATCAGGTATTTATTTTGGAAACATGTAATTTATAAACTACAGCAATTACTTTTGATTTAATATGAAATCTGGTCGAATGTTTTGTTTTCCTGCGAAAGTTTTAGATTATATGATGATAAACAAATTTAAATTCAAAAGTAATTAGAAAAAGAAGGAAATACTCAGTTTTCAATTTTGGCTATTGACTTTAATATAATTATTCTAAGTATTTTAAATGTAAATGAAGCAAAAGGAAACATATTAAACATTTTTTCGATTAAACATAAAGCAATAATAATACAATGATGGATAATAAAATATTATACAAAAATCAGGAGCAATTTGACAAATTTCGCAAAAATGTAAAAAAAAATATTTCTGTGTTTTAATAATTGACAAATTTAAATATTTCTGTGATCTTTCTTAATTGGGTGGTATTTTTGATTGAATTAAATTTCGATTCATTTAAAAATAAATAAAAATCTAGTAAAAGCTAAGTTATATGTTTTTTACTATATTATAATTTGTTGCTGAAAAACATTGCATTTTTTTTTGTGAAATTACCTACTAACATAACTGGGGTCATTGTACCATGCACCGTCTCCGATGTTACAGAACCAAGAACGAAATATGTTTTAAATAATATTTGTTTTCGTCTCTAGTGAAGTAGTATTACATTGTTGCTTTAATAAAACAAATTTCAACATTTTGAAATCAAGCATTATTGTATTTGACTAATCTTTTCCAATAATTCCCATTGTTAATATCAAAATAATTTCACAAACAGTTATACTTTTTTTTGTCTGAACTAAATCTTTTCTTAACTTATGAATTGTTTTCTTCCAAAAATTTCTTACTTCTGGAGAAAATGTTTATAAGAATTAAAATATATTAAGTATAAATAATTACACATTTCTTAATAATAATTTTATCTAACAAAAGAACAATGCCATTTAATTAGTATCTTGCTGATGTTTACCTTTAAAATAATATGCTTTTCAATTTTCTTATATTACAATATTTTAGATATTTACCTGACTTATTTGCTCTATTGTATTTTCAGAATTTTGACATTTCATAATTTTTTTACCTAACAAATTAGATTCTTTTTTGGAATAAGAAATAAATAGACATTTAAAAATTATATTTCAATTTCAAAGGGAAAAATAATTTACTATAAATATTTTCATGAATTTATTTGCATGTTTATGTTTATGGAATAATCATGACGCGAATATATTTTTATTAATGGTCTAGTGAATTTTAAAAAATCCTTAACGATTGAGAGAGCATGTTACCCAATAATTGCTAGGGTAGATTTTTATTAATTATTAAAAGCACATTATGTTATAAAACTTAAAGGTTATCCATTACAAAATGTCGAAAAACTTATTTTCGGTATTATTTTTTTAAAATTTCGGTTGGATATATTGTCATCTGACCGATTAACAACAGTGCAAAAATTTATCAAATAAGTCCAAATTAATTAATATTGCTTAACAACTCATAATTTTTAATTTGTTCCTCATATGTTGCTGCTTAACAATAAAGGCATATTTTTGACTTTCTACACAATTTATGTACTCCAAAATTTCATTACTTTTTTGAATTCAACTTCTTTACTCTCTTTCCAACTTCAACCACTTATTTTTCGTGTCCTTCAGTTAAGGATTTTCACAAATTGCTTAATTAATTCCTCCTCACCCACTCGGTGACATAATTACGTGATTTTTTAAAAGTCCGCTAAAAGAATCAAGTTCGCAAAGTCATTAGAACTCTACCACTCTCTTTTCAGAGTGGAGTGCTTTTATACTAAAGTTGTCTGAAAACTCTTCTACCTTACAAAATGATTTAAAATTCCGCTCTCACGTTAGCTTATTTTAGAAAAATTGAAACTTATCCAAAGTATTTTTCAGATGTATAAGGAAATTTAAGATAGTCTGAACAGTCTTTGATATATAATATTGAAAATTCTGAATTGATCCATTAAATATATTCTTCATTTAATGCAAGGACTTTTTTTTTTAATAAGACTAACTTTTCCTTATTAATTTTCTATATTTTAACTCAGTTGTTAGGCCATGAAAATGTGATTTGAAACAATTTAATTTTTAAATATTGAATTCTCTTCGTACCTGTCAAACTTTCATTTGTTTTATTATCCATTTATCATAATTTACATGACAAACAACAATTTAATACTTATATTTTGAACATAAAATTATTAACATTGACCAGAATCCATCATACTGTTTGAAATATGGAACTGTTATGGTATAACAGGATAAAATTACTAATGCATTTGATTATTTTAATTACATATTAATTTTATTTACTGTTTTTAATATTGTTCAAATAATTGTTTGTTTTATTCAGAACAATAATTATTCGTAATTTTGTCGGAGCTGTAGTGAGTCACAAGCTCGGTAAATGAGCGGTAACTGAAAAAAGAAGTAGAGACAAGAATTTTCAAACTTTTACATTGTTATCGGTTTTGCTCTTTCTAATGTACATCGAGGATTTGGAAAATTTGACGAATGCTGGTGTATTTGAGAAAATGTAAGAGAAAATGATGTAAAATATATTTGTAAGTAACTGATTCTTATCTCAAATGTGACAGGTTTTATTTGAATAATATAGCAATCCGTCTCATTTCTTATGAATTTATCGTTAATCACTTGCAACGCTATTAGTGTTACTTCTTGGTATTATTTCAACACCTACAATCCCAAATCAAAGAGAAATGTTTGCCCTGTAAGTTTCCTATGAAAACAGAATTAAATGAAATTAAGAAATTCATCCATTTTCAAAACTTTTTCTAAATGTTTATTGTTTAATTTTAAAATTCCGTAACAGGTTGCACAGGATGAAGTAAAGCTAAAACAAAATTATAACAACTTTTATGTCCAACATTTCAAATCCAGATCATTCAAATATTTAACTACTAAATCCTGTACATGACTATTTTTTTATTTCTTAAACCTCGGAAGATTTTGTTTAGTTATTTGTAAATGTTACTAAAATCATCATTTAAAAATGAACTTGAACACCTATCTAATATTCTACAAACAAGCAATAAAATCGTGTACTGTAATTCGACTTCTATGGTTCAAATCCGTTATATAGAACATGAACAAAAAAAAGTTATGTAGATCAGATAAGATAATTTCTTAAATCCTATATTTATTCAAATCGTCTCGAGGTGGGGAATCCTAGATGAATTTAATAAATATAGTTTTTTTTGTGATAGGATATACACTCAAGAGCCAAAACATTATGACCACCCCTACATTTTGCAATGAACTCGTCTGAATGTCGTGGAAGGCACGTGATCCGGTGGAAGTGGTATTTAACTGCTGCTGGAAAGTCTGAAGAATCATTCTTTCACTTACTTCTGTGTGTGATGGGAAAGGCTGCGGTTCTAAGCGACTTTGATTGAGGGCAGAATGTAATGGCTCGAAGGCTCGGAACAAGTTTTTCCGAAACTGCTCGACTCGTGGGTTGCTCGCGATCTGCAGTTGTCAGTTCTTTTGCAAAGTGGATGAATTACTTTGAAACCAGTAGTAGACTGCATGGTGTTGGACGTCCACACGCTATCAAAGAAAAAAGTCGTCGGAGACTGTCTCGCATGGTGAAGCAAAACCGGAGCCAGACAGTGGCTCATCTTACAGCCCAATACAATGCAAGGCCAAGAAGCACACTGTTCAGCGGACACTGTTGGATATGGGGCTATGCAGCAAACGTCCCACAGGTGTGCCTTTGCTGACCAAGCGTCATCACCAACTGCGTGTGCACTGGGCCCGGGAACATCTCGACTGGTCCATGGAACAGTGGGAGAGAGTTGCCTGGTCATATGAATCACGGTTTGTCATTCATCACGCCGATGGCCGTGTCAGGATACGCTGTCTTCCAGGCGAACAGTTGCTCCCTCAATATACAGTAGGTCATACGCAGGCCGGTGGTGGCAGTATTATGCTTTGGGGGACGTTCTCTTGAGCATCTCTGGGACCCGTTGTTGTGGTAGAGCAGACCATGAATGCTACAGGGTATCTTAACATCATTGCGGACCAGTTACACCCTTACATGGCCTCTGTTTTTCCAGCTGGAAATGAAATGTTCCAACAGGACAACGCCCCGTGCCACAAGGCTAAAACTGTGTTGGAGTGGTTCCAGGAACATGATGGTGAATTCCAGTTAATGTCCTGGGCACCTAACTCACCCATCTCAATACGATAGAACACATGATCTCAATACGATAGAACACATGATCTCAATACGATAGAACACATTTGGGATGTCATGGGACGGCAGCTCCGAGTTCAAAGACCAGCAATTCGCAATATCTCGGGTTTGCGTGACCGTTGCTTAAACATCTGGTACAATCTGTCTCCGGTCATCTACCAAGGACTTGTGACATCCATGCCAAGGCGGGTTGAAGCTGTGTTGCGCGCCAAACGTGGTCTAACTCGTTATTGACAGGTGGTCATAATGTTTTGGCTCTTGAGTGTGTATATATATATATATATATATATATATATATCTGTGTGTGTAATGCTTACAAAGTGAGTGTATTAATGAGGAATATCAACATGCTATTACAGGTAATTTAGATAAAGTTGAGGTTAAAAAAAGTAAAATATAATCTATAAAAGTACTAAATACAGAATTAGCAATTAGAATTATAATTTTTACGTAAAAAAAACAAATACTTTCTAAATTTTATAATTTTATCAATAATTTAGAAAAAAAAAATAAGGTATTCCATTAGAAACTTCTAAAGCATTTAAAGATTATATTTTAAATATATTAAAACTTGGTCTTCAAAAAGTAGATTTTAATAATAATAAGTATATTTATCTGAAAGATATAAAAATGCTATTATTAACTTCCAAGATATCTAAGTGATAGGATATAGAGATAAAATATCCGTAATAATTATGCTATTATTTGCAAAAACTTCTTTGATTTAACTAATAAACATATTGAGAACAATAGTTCGTTAAAAGTAACAAGCAATAGTCAGAAAGAAATTTCTAACTGAATTATAGTATTATATAATAAAATAGGCATTAATATAAATAGTTTTAAATAACTTCACGTTTAACAAACAAAAAAGTTTCATAAATATCCTATTAAATTTAGAACAGTTACTAATGGATCAAATACGGAAATACATTTTACTTGAGAAAAAATATTAATAAATATTAGATATTAAAATATTAATGAACATTAGATATAGATGATTTTATTAATGTTCCAAAAGAGATTTATAAGAAATTTTTAATATTAATTAAAATATAGCATATAAAAAAGATTTAATTACTTGTTTATTAGTTTTAAATGAAAATTGCATAATTTTTAATAATAAAATATTTTAAGAGGTTAAAAGTATTCTCCAAAGCGGGCGTCCCTGTAAGTTGTTTGGTTAATATTTATTTACATTATTATGATTATAATTACATTGAATGCAATGATTTGATCTTGTTTTTATGATGTTGATGATATTATCTCACAAAATAATAATAATAAAGATGTTAAGCATTTTTTTTACATCTTTTATGCAGAAATATGAATTACTGAATGCTATCGATTATATTAACGAATTAGAATTCTTAGATTTTTCCTTAAAAAATAGAAGATGATTAAATTTATAGTAACGTAAGAGAAAGAGGAATTTACCTTTAAAATTTATAAGGTATCATTATGTACCGGTTCCTTAAGTCTTAAGATTTTCAGGAACACTGTTTATAATTAAATTCATCGTAACATTAAAACTATGATGAATGCGAGTGATATTTTTAAAAAACCTTGAAAGTTTTTACAAACTTTCTCTGCAAGCATATTACTTTTTCAATTCTTAAAGAGTTATTTAATATATACTAATAAAATAGAGCTAACATAATCTTTGATTTCGAATTTTTACTTATTTAAAATTTTAATCTTTTTTTTAATTAATATATTCATCTTAAAATTCATTTTTCTTTTGATCTTCTATGTAGTACTCCCTCTCTGACCCATTTCATTTTTCTCCACTTTCTCTTTTCAATTTTCGTCTATGTTTCTTGCTAATTTCTTCATGGTGTGCTTATATTTCCTTTCTTTTTCATCTCGTTTCTTTAGATTTTTCAATCTTCTGATTAATAATTTATACTTGTTTTATTTTTTGTTTATGCGACTTCATAGGCACTTGTACTTGTTTTCACACGTTTTTTACTTACACTTTCCTTTCTTTTTGCTTCTACGATGTTTCGAAAGTTAGATTTTATACCATTTTATATAATACTCTTTTCATTGGGAGAAATGTTTGATAAAACGAGTTTAATTCAGCGAAACTGTCTTAAGCCAGTTACAGAATTTAAAAGTGTTACATTTCCTTTTCCTTATGGTTGTTATTTCTAGTTATCTTTGTTTATTCTATCTCTGGTCAGCACATCTTTTTGTTGCTTTTATTTTATTTTTCTTGCCTCCTTTTATAGGTATAGCATTCTTTTTGGTAAATTAATATCTTATTTAACTTTTTATAGGTTTTGTAATATCTTACTTTTCAGTTGTGTAAATGTAATTAGGTGTACAAAAAAAATTAGAGATTGTTGTTTTCTCTTATTAATTATACATTTCTATCAGTTAAAAACTTTTTAAGAAAGGTTCCTTTTTATAACTTTTATTTTTAAAAACTATGTTTAATTATTTATTTCTCCATTAATGTTATGTATTTCATGTTAGATCGTGTATATATATATATATATATATATATATATATATATATATTGTGAAATTGATGGAATACATAGCTTTCAAATCCATTTTCATTTCACTAATAACAGTTCAAAATATTTAAACTTATATAAATGTTGAATAATTTAAAACTAATTAAATAAAATTAAGTCAGTATTTTGGAATTTGTTCGTGATTGCGATTTTTAGCATTTTATATTACGAAAGCGAAAAATAAATAAATAAAGTTTAAACATGAAAAATAACATCTTAGAGCAGTGAGAGTCATCATATGGCATTAGAATATGGAAAGTAAAAAACTTAAGTTACATTCATTTACATTATATAGGATTTTACTGCCAGACTTTTGTGCTTTATGTAAATTTGATAACTTACTTGACTTTTTTTACAATCATTATAATTTATAATATTTCAAAAAACTTAGAAACTCTTTATTTTAAAATAGAGTTCTTTTGATTTGTGATAAACGTTTGTAAAAAGGAGAAGAGAAAATACTTGAAATAGATTTCTTTTTTTGTATACTTATTATTTATTTAAAACTATAAGCAAGATTATAAAATCAATACTCAGAAAACATTTTAATGTAAGCCTTGAAACTGATTTTCTTGGGCTTCAAATCATAAAAAAAGTTAAAATTCATCTGAAATTTTTGAGAAAAGAACTTGGAGAGTAAGAAAGTTTATTTCTCGAAATAATTTCCTCCAACAAAAAATAGTTCTATTTTTTCTTTCTTCATTAATTTAGTATTTTATTTAAATATTTTCCTTTTCAAATTTCTTAATGAACAGATGCATTTTATGAACAATTTTTTTAAATACCAAATAATACAATGACTTTTTAATTTCTTGAGAAGTTGAGAATCACAGAGAGATCAAATGCGCTTTTCATTGTTCTGTTTCTTTATGGGTTTTGATCATTAAAATATTTCTTTGGTCAAAACTAATTTTCTCTTGTTATTCAAAAGCCTCATAACTATAAATATTTGAGTGTAATATAATTCATGGTTATTTTTAGAATTATTAAATTATTTTCCATCATCAGAAATTAAAGCGAGTAATATTTCTTTCTTTTCTTTTTAAATCTCCACAAATGCGATTTTTCTATGGAGTAACATGCCTTAAATTTGATCTTTGAATTAACACATGATTTTAGTGAAGAGAATGAGAAACAAAACATGTGCATCGCAGAAAGAGTTTCTCTCAGAAAGCCATTACTGAATAAGTTTTTATAAGAAACTGATTCAGCAAGTCAGTATGTCTTTGAAATGGCAGAAATTTATAATCTCTAATTTTGTCCAATAAAGTGTATATACAAGGTAAATTTGTTTTGCTGTGAAAATTGTAAAAAGCATTCATTTATAGTAAAGTCCATCTTTACAAATATGATTCTTTGAAACGCATGAGAAATAAAGAGCAAATATAAACTTATTTTCTGCAATAAAAAGATGCATTTTCAATCATCTACGGATTATTGAGTTATTTATACCTTTATGTTTTGATTAAATTTATTTTGTGTTGCAAATTAGAAGATTTTTGTTTTATAAATATGGTTATATATATTATGATCATCATTTCATTCTAGCATATTAAAAATAAAGGTTATAATATTTGTTCTAACATTGTTATTATTCTACGTTATCTGAAAATTAAAAGTGAATAGAAAATTGAAAGAAGAATGTGAGTTGTAGAATCTTTTGTGCATGAACTCGTTTTTTTCAATGGGCTAATTCTGTTTAAAAAATAAAGCAACATTCGATTTAAATTGTTTTCTATTTTAATCATGAAGCATAAGGTAGCTATAACAATTATGAAATGATTTATGATTTAAAGTGCTATAATTTTTTTATATTGAATTATAGTTTTTTATTTGTTTTAGAAAAATTATCAATTTAATCATAAATTGACTCTAATATTTAAAAAAAATAGTTGGGAATATTTAGGTAAATTTAGTAATCATTCTAAGCCATATATAGAGGAAATGAGCATGTGTAAATTCCATAAACAATTTGCAATTTAATAATGATGTGTTAACCTTAAGAAACTCTCCCAAAATATTATTTTATTTACTCTTTCTTATATGAAACAAATTTCAAGTTGAATAAATTTATTACTTATATGTTTTAATAATATAAAATTAAGTGCCGAAATCGAAATTCTGACTGTGCGAATAACAGACACTTAACAAAACTTATAATATTGATATTCAATATGATTTATAAAATTATATATAAAATGTTATTTTTTAAAATTGTATTAAAATATTCTTAATAGAAATTATACTTTAGGAAAAAAATAATATAATTTTGAGAAATAGAAAGACTTATTTCTATAAATCTTGAATCTACTCTAGATTTTACTCTCGATAATTTTTATTCTATAAATCTTGAATACAGTGTAACAAATCTGTTAGTTATATATGTTGCCTTATCGTGCTCAAGTTTTCATTGCATATCTATAAACAAGAGTTAAATTGTGTAGGTAAACATTGTTCTCTATATCTGAAGTCTTTTTATATTATTATATCTGAATTAGTTTACAACGTCCTTTGAATAATAAATATTTAGTATGAAACTGCTATAATGAATGTGATTGATTTATTTGTAAGCAAAAATTTAAAATGTCAAATAAAAGAGCTTGATAATATAAAAGTCTTCTCTCAGATTTAAAGAATTATCTTATGGTGAAATTTTTAGCCACTCGTATAATTTAATGAATTATATATAAATATAGTGTTTGTATCATGTTTCAAACTCAAAAGAAATTTATTATTGTGATTATAAAGGAATGTTGTAGTTTATGACGAAAAAACAAATATGGTTATACTGTTCCAAATATTGATTTCAATTTTTAATTTTAAAATTTAGAATTTAAATCTTAAAATTCCACTTTATTGTCTTTTAAATACTATGTGGGTATTTTATAAAACGAATATGAATTAAAGCTTACATTTGCCTTACATCTTTATTCATATTTTAGAAGAAACTAAAATAAAATTCATCCATACAAGCAATATTTTCGTTCAGATTAAATTGAAATAGTCCATTTTCACTAGCTAGCCAAATAGCCTTCATTGACACCAATGTTGAGGGTCAATCTCCGAAATCTTGGAACAACCCTTCGAAAAGACTACCTTAAGTACATATACCAGAATATCTACATCACATTGCTTTGAAAGCACTTAGCTATATTCCATCGAAAGTACTCCAAATCCTTACTGATGGCAGAAAAAATGAGTGTAACCAAAGTGTGGTAGTGATATCTTTGTGAAAACGCATTCTACCAGCTTTACCATTAAAATCAGAAAATCTGAACTCTGCTCTGTTTTTCGTTCTAATTGCAATTGAGGAGGGACTTAAGGATGTAACCTTCTGCACCACTTATCAAGATATCTGGATTTTGACCTACAGTCGTAGTTCTATCGAAATTGCAAGTTCTTTCGAAAACTTGCTAATCCTATCCGATCTAACCCATTGGCTAGATCGGATAGGAATAGAAACTTCAATAACTGCAACATCCGTTTTCAACAAATATTTCCTGCATTATTCTCAAAGATATACTTATACGAAAGTCATTTTCAATTCTGATCTATATCAATTCTTGACATGCTACTGGATCTTCCTGAAGGTATGATTATAATGTAATATTACAAATATAGTCACAATATACACAAATAATTACACATACAAATATGATTTTCAAAACTCATCAATAACTGTTCTTACGATGTAATAGAATATTTATATATATAGTACAATATAACATTTCAATCACGAAATTCTTAAAAGTATTTAAACATTTTTGCAATGATTATTCACTTGCATTTCAAAATTTATAATGTATAAACTAATAAATATTACCATACAGCTTTAACAAATATTAAAAATAGATACTAAAATATTAAAAAACTTAAGCATTACTCATACAAAATCGTAAAAATTAGCGTTAAAGAAACATTTTCCAGTAATTGGAAAATCAGAGTTAAATTAGGATGTTTTCATAATTATAAATATATATCTATTTGAAACCATTATTTTAGTTGGTTGGTAGAAGAATGGATGGCAATTTTTATCCTACAATTATAAAAATTAAGATTTAAATATATATTTTGAAACAACAGAACATAAATAATTGTGCAATAATTTTACATTCAATTTAAAAGTATTTTATATATAGAAAAGTTTAAGATACATCTACATATGAAATGATATAAAAAAATTCTGTCTTCATAATTACATTAAAAATTTTGAATATATATATATATATAATATTGAAAAAAAATTCCTACCTATCCCAGATGCAAACGTAACCCCTACCAAAAACTTCTCTGATTGGCCCAAATACCCTTATGAATCCTGAAGATCCACTATTACCCCCAAACTGATTATAAACACAATTTTAGCATAGAGAAGTATAAAGTATAGGGCTATGAAATATAACAGTCATGCCTGAACAGAAACGGGAGAATTTTCACATTCGGGAATTTGTCTGAAACAAATATTTCTGTTCCTATTAGGATGTGAGCTAAACCGCATTCCAACCGTCAAGAGAAAACAAGGACACACTAAAGGGTTTTCAAAATGGTCGAAACATAATGGGATTACATAAATTTAAACTACATATAACACATGAGGAATTTCTTTTAGGAAATTCAATGAAATGTTCAATTCTGTAACTTTTTTTGCTGTTGCAACCAAATGATAAGTAACACACCACACACAGTGAAAATCAATAGAATTGAAGACTTGTTTACATCGGTGGGTATAGGTATCACGTGATCATGACGTCAAATACATTTAGTCAATTACTTTTCTAAATCTTGTTTATAACTTCTCTAACAAGAGAAATGCTCTCTTCTAGATCAATGTTCCGTACTACAGGAATATATGAAAGCATACTTCAAACTGTCCGTAATATATGAAAGCATACTTCAAACAGTCCGTAATATATGAAAACATACTTCAAACTGAAAAGGTGCTAGGGAAATCCACAAGAATGCAAATTCGACCGTTTGTCGCTAAGTCCTAGTCTTAAATGAAGCAGACACACAAGAACACATATTACCGTAATCTTATCTTTCTCCATTGAATTCTTTGTCGCTTTTATACGACTAGATTATATCTATTCACTCCACTTGTAAAGTTTACTTATTTTGCATAGCTACTTTTTATTTGGTTGGAAAGAAACTGGAAATTTAAATATAAAATTAGAGAAACCCTAGATGTTAATTAAGGGAAATTTTGCAAATAGCTATGCTACAAATTTGAAAATTTAATGAAAAGTAAATCAGTTACTTGTACGTAAAAAATGTAAAGCCATACTACAAAGCTTATAGAAAGCGAATATACGAGAACAATTTATCGCGCTATAATTTAATTTCATTTTTGTTTTTCTCATCTGATAGTCATTTCTGTATCCCATTCAAAAGCTTTTAGGGAATTTCGAATTAGTTTTAAGTAACTCATATCCATTATTCCCAATAAAAGAATACGCTTTCAAAATGTACAGCATTTCTAAAGATATAAAATCCACTTAGTGATTTTCGTGACTATTTTGAGAATAACACAAATTAATGATTTGATTCTATTGAAAAAACAAAGCAGGTACCCTTTGAATGCCATAACAACCTTTTTAGTACATTTTCTTATGGTTGATATTTTATTATTCATAAAGTATTTAATTTTTTCACAATAGATGGATTAAATCGAAAACTATTTTTATAATTTATTACATTTTTCATTAATATATATTACTTTTATACGTGTTCCCCCCCTCCCAATATTTATTTAAGGCTACGCATTTAATATATACTGTGTGTGTAGGCTTATGAAAAGCCTACTTTCAATGATTCTTTTCTCGAGAAAAGAATCATTGAAAAATGTGAACATGAACGTTATATTTCACTTATCACAAATATTTAAATATATCTTATGCATAAAGTAATTAAATATTATTCCTCTAATTGAATAAATACTTTATATAAATTACTTAAATAGTATTCAATTACTACATTTAAAAATCGGGACAACTGGAATTTGTAAGGTATTAAGAAGCGTTCTATAAAAAGGAAGCATAATTTTAGTATTTTTCAAAGCAACGAATGTATTAAATAAAACATGCTTTCAAATGGTATATTTCCCACATAGAAATCTGAAACGTAATTCAAACTTTTTTTAGAAATTATTTTAAGAAAAGAATCTTGCTTGACAGTTATTCATATATTTTATTTTCACAAGGCTCATGATTAAAATATCACTTATTCATGAAAATAATTTTGAGTGTATTGCTAAGTGAGAAGGAAACAAATTATTCTTTATATTAACATTTATAACAGTTTGAGTTCAACAATAATTATTTTCTAAATGTATATAGTGGTGTACTTTAACTATTAAAATATTTTTGTAGCGTCTTATTTGAATTCTTTAATGAATATTATTTATACTTTGTTTAGCGTGTTGCAAAAACTCTACAGTTTGATATTTAAGACTTCGAAGTTCTTTTATGTAAATTTATAGCTAAGTATATTAACAACATGTTTGGTCTATCACGAAATAATTTTTGATATTTTAGTACTGTCTAGACATCTGTTCATCATTAAATCATACAAACACTCGTTAGTCAATCATAACGAGACCAAAAACAATTCTCTAAGCATATGAAGATGATAACTATATGGAAATAATTCATATTAATGTCTACAAATATACAGCATATTTGCTTACAATAATACAAAAATAACGTTATTATTTTCTTTCTGATGAATATTTCATTAAAACACAAAATGAAGTTACATTTCATTTTATTAAGAACATTCGTTGTTTCGCTCTATTTTTTCAAAGGAAGATTGATTTATCAATTTAACTTACATAATTGCAAAACAAATTATAAAACAACAACACCTAATACATTAGATATGGTATTGCTTCAAATTTCATTGCTTGAAATCAAGGAATAAGTAATGCCCAATTTCAGTAAGAAAATTTTGTAAATATTTATCTTGAACTATTAATAATATTCGGTATTTTGGCATAAATACTAGATATGGCTATTAAATAACGAGACTGATGCTGTAAACTCATTTATTTTGTTGCCACAGATATTTACTTGATATCACCTTCAACGTACAACATTCTCCATCCCTACAACACTTCATGCGAGTCTTCCATTGTTCGAAACAGTGTTGGAAATCTCCCGTCAGCTCCTCCTGGACACCCACCACTTTCTCTTTCCAGCTTCAACGGACTCGAACTTGTTCCTTTTAACCCATAATTCTCTTTAGGAAACAGATAGAAGTCGCATGGTGCAAGATCCAGCAAATAAGGTCAAGGTATAACACTGGAATGCTGTACTTGGCTAGAAACCTCTTGATAGACAATGCGGAATAAGCCGGTGCATTATCTTCGAAAAAAAATTTGCCGTATGGATTCTTGGTCAATTCCTACAGTCTCAGGAATCAATTTACTTAACCGACGGTTAGATCGAACCAGATTACTGATTTTTCAATATTCTTATTCGTTTTTGACGTGGACAGGTGATGCGAGCTTGAATAATCTTCAAACGTCTTCTCGGCCATCTTGAAAACTCATCACTCAAAAACTCATGCATCCGATAAGCATTAATTGCCATACATTTCTTTCAATAAATTTTTAGTTTCAGTAGCTGGATTTCTAAGTTTCATGTGAGATTTCCCAACAATTCGTTTTTCATTCCTCATAAACAACAACAAAAAGAGTAACTCTATTGCGAACAAAAGTTACGGCTATACAGATTTGTATACAAAAACGAGAGGCACTTCATTCAAAAAAGAAACCTTCACACTAAACAGGTGTCGGTTGCTGGGTTGGAGTTTGGCGCATGTGTACTTCTTCTGGATCATCATGAGTTTGGTTATTTAATAGACATACCTTATACATATATATGGAATAAATTTTCGATAAATATAGATCTGAGTTTAAAAAATATTAGTGTACTTAAAAATATTTTTTCCATTGATAGAACTGAAAGTTACATAATTTACAGATAATTGAAATTTAGTCCAAAGTTCATTCAAAATAATTTCTCAATTACGTAACAATTTTTGAGAAAGTTTTCATTATAATCGATTTCATAATTTTCTTAAATATTTCCCACTTATATTCGAACCCAACAAAAAGGAAGCGAAAACAAGAAATTAAATTCTTTTTAAATAAAATATGACTAGTTGACTTCATTATATATTTTCAGCACCATGATGCATTTATGTCCCAATTAGATTTTAATGCTTAATTTTAAAATCTTGATTGGACTCTTGGTAAATTTAATGTGTCAAATTTGAAGATGCAATTAATAAATAATAATAAAATAAATTTCAACATATAATTTATTCATACACACATCCATATATATATATATGGATGTGCGTATGTATATACATACATACATATATATATATATATATATATAGATAGATAGATAGATAGATAGATAGATAGATAAATAGATATATAGATAGATATAGATAGATAGATAGATAGATAGATAAGATATAGAAAGAAATTTACAAAGAGTTGGGGCTTTTTGAAAATGTTCTATGGGTTTCTTTAATAATATGTTCCAAATTTCTTAGTTACGAAATGTAAACGAAATGAAGTCGTATGTTAGTGAAGTTTAATTATATATTCAAGCATGTAAAATATGATGTTGATTTCTGCTGTCACCTAGGCTGCTTGTGGTCTTCAAGCCCGTATTTTGCACTGTGACGAAGAATGGCTATGTGTAGAGGATTTATTATGCTAGCATAGAATATATCACTGTGACATATATAAGGAAGTGGCACTGAAAATGTTTTCGGTACAAACTTGATTCTCCAATCACTGAGTTTAATCGAGTATATTCAACTTAAATCAATCGCTGTTCCTAAATATTTATATTATTTTCATTTTCCTCTTATAAAGGGAGTGTAATACTAACATTTTATTTCAGTAACATAATATTTTTCTAGAAACAAAATGATTATTTTTAAGCATAATTTTATATACGTAACATACCAGATTTTTCAATTACGAATAATGGAATTGTTTGGTTTTATCTTGCGAGTGTGAGAAGGTTGAATGTTCATTTGATTACTATAAAAATACCCTTGATAAGGGATCATTGATTCATGCATTTTGATATAAATGTTATCGTGTATTCGTCTGAATGCTTTATTTTTCAGTATCTTAACAAAAATGCAAAATTTAAAATATAGGGGTTATCTTATTAAAACGAAATTTAATACGCAATTATATTTGATCAAATATGCTGAGGAATAGGTTCTGTCGAGCAGTGAATGAATATCTAGAATTCAAAAAATGCACTGTGTACTTGGGAATACGAAAAGCACGAATAAGAAACTGAATTTCAATTTTATATTTTAACTTTCCTTCGGTCGAGATTGTTAAAGGGAATTAATTGACTCTTTCATTTTGTCCGTACTTAGGTACACAGTTTCCTCGGTTGCTAAGCATGTCATTATTTAAGAGAGAGAAAATATACAATTGGACTGATGGGAAATAGGTAATTTGATCAAAGGAGCTTGGTGTCTGGGTCATAGTAATGTCTGCATTAGACAATATTGGCATAAATAATTGAACCTCAGCATAATGCAGCATTAGGAAGGCGAAGGCTGATTTAGAGAGATGACAAGAGGTGAGGAAACATCTGTAAGGCTCACATTGCATCTATCCCATCATTATTCACTATGCACCTTGTAAACAACACCATTGATATAAATTACCGGGGAAATGGGTTGTGACACATTTTACGCTTTCTTCTGCCTTCTTGTGCGCAAGCTTTGATATCTGGCAAAGATATATCTGGAAGAATCGAGGGTAGGATAAGAATACTTTCCTTGTCATTAAGTTGCAACACAAACCTGATAAGGGGAAATATAGTCATAGGAAACATACAATTAATAACTCAATTCCTATATTTTTAATATATATCACTCTCATAGCACGGCGTTACGACGACAATATTGTATATACCTCTGATTCTCTCTTCCTCTCATAACACCCCGAATAATGAACGTTCCAGTAGATTTCCTGATGCTTGTTAAGCACTTCCTTCTTCAGCTATTAATCGATAGATATATCCTTCAGTTTAGATAGATATATTGCTTATTAACATTGAATTAAAACTATTTCACGTCCCACTTATAATGTTCACTGACATCGCACGTGAGAGCTATTGATGACGTGACTAGTAATTGTGAGCTATGGTCAAGTGAAATGGAAGACATCTGAGCTGGTATTTCCTTCTCCAAACTTTCATACCCTCCAAGAGTGAGATCACGAATGATTTAATGTGAATCAGTTCTCCTACATTACGGGTCTTTAGTGACATCCAACCTCAAACCCGCAACTTGATAGAAACCACCCCGACCATGAGCCCACGGACATGACTATTCGGCAAACGTTGCTGTCCTTCAAAATAGAGCATTTGTAGTCCAATGACTAGGCACATCCTACTGGGCTATGATTTCAACAACGGCGATTGATGGCCGGTATATCATTCTGCAGGAAAGACAGGTACCGGAACCAGTCATCGGGTAATACTGCTAAGCAGCTGCTTATAGCAACTGGATGTCAGGTAATACGGTTATACTGTAACCAGTTGGCTGCATAAAGGTGGCTTATTCACCCGTCTTCCTGAATACTGCATACTATAAATAGTAGCTCATCCACGACACCTTTTTACAATACAAAGGCTGCACATTTCGTCAATAGAGTCCCACTCTGTTTACTCATTAGGGTCGTTTCACTTTCAGGAGTAGTTGATATGGAGAGAGATTTCATAACACCAAGATTAGGGAAAGAAACCATCGGGGTGATCCTGGAGTGCTTGTGTGGGAAAGCATTAAGAAGAATGGACCATAATTTCGACAGCGGCAGTTGACTGCAATACTTTGAGTCCATACTTTCGACTGCGATCTACTTATCAGAGATAATTCTTGTAATTAAAATATCCTCCTCCTTGTGCGTCTCTTCCGAGGTGCCTTTGGCCTAGACTTTATATTTGGGCACATCAAGTCACATCCACACAAGACCTCAGATGTTGAGAAATTTCCAGAAAGTGAGAATATTTGCAGAATGGATTAGCCAGCATACTTCTCTGATTTAAATCCCATCAAACATGAGTGGGATCCTTTGAAGAGATGCCTGATAGAAAGATCGTATCCTCCCCAGAACACCATACTTTTGAAATATTCGTGAGTATTCCTTGAAGAGTGATAACTCTTATCTCAAGAACTGCTGGAAAATATGGTATCAAGTATGAATAGACGGTGTCATGCAACCATTGTAGTTAGTGGAGATCATATCCCTTATTAAAGGACGTGGAGGTTTGATCTTCCTCATGGCCAAAGAATGCATTTTACTAACGCCATTCTATCAGAGTATTTTCTACTTTGTTCCGTGTACAAGTCTTTTTTTTTGTCTACTATGCTTTCATCAAACCTTAAGTGCTATATTGTGCCTCTAGTCTGAATTTCATGTCACAAAGTTGATTTTCTTCGGAATTACGGCACAGTGCTTAGGGTTTGCTCTCTCTCTCTCTCTCTCTCTTTATATATATATATATATATATTTAAACTTGCGTGCGTGTGATGTTTCTATTTATCACCTTTTAAGCCCAAATTAAAATTCTCTCGTTTTAAAAACTACTCTTACTTTCACCTCTCGAGTCGTGGGAAAGGTGACATCCTTCCGATCCCCATTAGAGAAATCAAGAACATTTTGCGATAAATTATGGGAAACTATATTTTATTGAATTAAATGTATTTGTTCGAAATTTAGTAAAAAAAAAAAAACTTTTCTGCAGTTACAACACAATGCTAGTGCTAAATTACCAGACATCAAAAGACGCCAGGCAGTCTGTGATCATACACTTCTGAGTCAAATATGTTGCAAACAGAGTACTGCAGACTGGCTTTTGAGGACTCTTGCAGTTTTCACGTTCGAGTTGAAAATGCAATCTCTTCCCTCAGACCAATTCTCAGTGGCGTCCCCCAGGGCTCAATTTTAAGCCCAAACTTTTTTTTTTCTTGTACGTGAACGATATTTCAAAGGCGTCCAACATCCATTTGGCCATGCATGCCGATAATACTGCCATTATGTCCCAAGACATCTGCAATCTGAAAATTGTTAAATGATTGCAGAAGTACGTTTCTCAATTACAGCTATGGCTCATTAACTGGAAAATTAAAGTTAATGCATCTAAAAGCGCTTGCCTCCTCTATACGAAATAACGGTGTATTGGCAATTTGCCAACTGTCACCATTTTCGGGTAACCCGTCCCCTGCGTCACTCAGTACAAGTGCCTAGGGTTAATTCTTGACGCAAAGTTGACTTTTGCACACCATAGCAGAGAAGTCCATAGGAAGGCTATCGGAATGAGCAGAACGCTCACTCATTTGATTTGTCGTAAGAGCAAGCTGGCGATTCGGCACAAAATTTTGCTCTACAAGTTCATCTTGAGACCAATCATGTTGTATGCCTCGCCCATCTGGGGGTCGGCAGCAACCACTCATCTGAAACGACTGCACGTCTTTCAAAATATACACCTTAGGAAAATATTAAATGCTCCCTAGTTTGTCAGGAACGAAGTCCTGCATAAAGATTTAAAAATTGAACCTGTTCTCGAGTTCATTAAAAAAAAGAATTTACCATTTCAACAGGATCCCTCAAATTCATAATGAATTACTTCAAAATATACAAGCGTATGATGCAACCCTTGCATCATCGCACAAAAGACCAATTATATCTGCCATTTATATCAGCATTTCCCAGTCTTAAAAAGACTGAGAAATCACTGAAGTAATTCACTAGTGATATCCTGCGCGTTTCTTAATTTTTCAGGACTTCACCTCATTAATTGCAAACCACCCACGGCTAAATTGGGCCTCAAATATTACTGTCGATCACTTTCCTAAGTTTTAAAATATTTTTGACTTTAAAATTTTAACGTTTTTAACAATAGTTACCTAAAAATCTAATTAGAAGCAATTTTGACCACTAGGCATTGCTAGTGGCTTTGCAGTATCTGAATAAAACTCTATCATTTCAGCCTCATTCTCCTCGCGTATTAAAGTATTTCCTTCTTAAACGCATATATTCCTCTAAATTGGCATCGAAAACGGCATTTCTTAATTAATTCATTTAATTTCAACTTTTTAACCGTCTTTTAAAAATCTCTGAATTCCCCGCAGATGTCAGTGTTCTCGGAGTCGATCTTTTATCTTCGAACTGCAGTCACGCTCCCTTTTTACTTCTCCGCCCATTGCTATATACGCTTCTTAGTTTACGGCCACAGCGTCCGATAGCAATGCGAGCTTTCATAACTTAAACTCCAAATTTGTTTCGGTAGTTCCTCACTCTGCCGAAAACCCATGCTCTTGTTGCCTTGATCTTAAATATGGATAGCTAATTCACAATTATAAAAACTTTTTAATTCTCACTTTAACTTTATTTTAATTATAATGAGAGGATAAAATTTATAATGTAAATAGGCACCTCGTAATTTTTGGCCGTTGCCGTTACCAACTGGCTTTTGCAGTAGATTGTCTGTAGCTATTTCCCACTTCGCGTCTAATAATGCACATTCGGGAAACACTGTGCTACAGAATTGCGGCGACGGAATACCGTTAATACTTTGAATAATTCGGGACAGCAAAGAACAGGTTTCTGTCGGACAAGGTCTTTTGATCCTTTATCTCAATTATAAGTGAAAACAATCTAAAGAATCTCTGATCAACTGATACAATATTCATTTTCTGTAATATACTAACAAAAAACAAAAGTATTAATTGGTTTATTTTGAAAATTTACCAGCAGAAAGAGGGAAATTCTTATTGAATTTGTAACATTGAGAGAGCATATATCATTGTTTAAATTCCGTTAAGGAAGATTGTGCATATACAATTAAATTTATAACGTGAATCACGGTAAGGAAAAATTAATTTGAATTGCTAGTTGTATCGCACATTTTAGGGCAATAAGAACAGTTAATACTAAGTTCTCTTTTGCTTTTACTTTATCACATTTATTATAAGCTACAGTTTATCTTTCTCCTCCCCTTTTCCTTTTTATCTTTTCTACAATATAATTTTTCTCCCTTGTCACACGGAATAAAGTTAAGAATTACATTTCTAACTGTGAAGTAGGTAGAGTTTATTGTTATATAAGAGCCAAAGGATAAATACATAAAATTTTAAATTTTTATTAAAGTTAATTTATAGATTTTTTTTAAAATTTTTTTTCTCAATATAAAATTTTAGTACCATCAATCTTCTCAATAAATTTCTTGACCTTTATGAAATACTAAATAGATTTTGTATATACATAAATACGAAATGTTACGAGTATAAATACAATAAGTTGACCTCCCCTCCATCGGCATCATGTAAATGCTTGCATTTTTTTTAATTGAAAAATCTTTAAGAACTTATAAAGAGTATTCCTAACTATGAATTTAACATCTAATATAAATATCGTGTATATTTGAGAAATTTAAAAATGTATATGTTTTTCTTAAATATAAACATATTATTTAAAAAAAGTTCTAAAATAGAAACACGAAAAATGAAAACTATTCCACACATTTTTGATACATATCCGATGGTATTCATGATCAAAAGCATATAAACAAAGAAACAGAAAAAAAATATATTTATCTTCAGAATGACCACGCATTAATTTAAACACTTAAAAAAATTAAAAACCAAATAGTAGTATTATCGGAGGTTAAAATTCTAATGATCATATTCCTTATTTTCAGCAACGAAAAAAACTTCCTTTTTAAATATTGCCACATAGAATGTACAAGTAAATCAAATAAAGAGTACGGAACAATCTGAAATCGAGACTTTTATTCAACAAACCGATTTTTCAGAACTATCAGTTCGATAAAAATAATAAAAGTAACATTTTATTTTAAATTAATGTAATCAATTATAAATAAAAGGATTAAGATGTAAGGCTTGACAACAGGAAAATCAAAACCTATCTTCACTTTATTGTTTTAACTTTAATGTATATATAGAGAAACAGAGGATGCACATCGCTTATGTTCATACTTCTTTTATTGGACAGTAAAATCCACAAACCTAGACGTTTTAATGTGACAAACACAACAATCGGTCTAATTGGATGTAGAGCTAATGCGATCATAGTGACTGAAACATAACTGAATACAACCAGCGGATGGAAGTTTAATTAGATGCAGTGCTAAGGCGACCATGGGGGAGAAAACGAGTCTCACTGCAATATACTTTAGTTCCCCTTGTATAAAATAAGTCAATGCATTAACATAAAATAATGAATGCTTTTCGAAACTTATTTTAAATGACATTATGTATTCTCATCCCATATGATTAACCTATTCTTCGAATTAAAAAATGATCCAAGCTGTCAACATTTTCCCTATTTTCTAAAAGAGGCCACACCTTATATTAATAATTTCATATGCATTGAAGGCATCTTATTATGTTAACAAATTTAATATATAACAAGGTTTTTGATTATCGTAGAAAAAATTTCTAGTTCGTTTCGATGATTTAAAAAACCTGTAAGCTCTATCGGTATGGTTAAATTTTGCTCATCAGATAAGTAAATAAAATTCGCATTCATCAGACTTAAATATTAGATTAATTATGTGAAAGGGGAGTAAATTCAGCAGCAACTAGATGTATCCATCAAGTAAATATGAAATAAAACAATAATAAAAAAGTTAAAAATGATTTAACTACGTTCTTGTTTTCAGGGAAAAAGTCATTGACTAGATACCTTGACAGATGTAAAGTCTATGTTTGTAGTTGCAACAAAGAAAAAGACTATACCTGTTACTATTTTGATAGTTTCTAAGTAAATAATTTTGTAAATCGTCATAGGATATCAAAAAAGAGTAATATATATATAGTAAATGCATTAAAATGCTTTATTTTTTTATCCAGAAATGCTTAGAGATTTATATATATGTATAATGTTTTTCTCTCACACAAAAGACAATCCGAACTTGATTGAAGGACCTATGCAGGCTCATTAATACCTCTAAGAGTAATAAACTATAGAAAAACATTGAAAAATTCACATTTAAAACGCAAATGTTGTAAAACATTAAATGTTGGAATAAACATAACATGAATATAACATAAGTACCCAAAATTCATGTAGATCCAATACTGGAGTGGGTATTGAATCATATGTCCAGTTTTTGTACATTTCACAAATATTTCTAGTGATTATTACAGTATTTTGTATGATATTTTACATGCAAAGGTGCACGAATCTTTTAAAAGAAGGGAACATGAATACTCCGAGGGCAATTCCAATAAAATTCTATCAATTAGAAATTATTAGTAATTTGAAGTGAAAAAAAAAGATGTCTTTCATAAAAAAAATGACGTTTCTAGCTGAGAGCTCTTTGCTAATAGATTAACCGGAATCCCCATTTTTATGCTACATTCGGAGGCATTAATTTTTAATTTCATTTTTTTAAGTAAATCATTATTTCTTTCTTCTAAAATTGCATTTCCAGTGTCACTAGAGTTGATCACTGTGTTCGACTGAGCTGAAAATTAAGATCATTGCCTTTTCATCCATTCATAATAGCGTATTATTTCTGCCAAGAAAGGAGTCAACTGTAATTAATGAGAAAATTTCTCGATGAAAAAAGTAATTATAAAGAACACACATAGAAAAAAAATGGCTAGGGGTATAGGTAAGTTTATTCTTTTGAGCAACGACTAATAAATTTTAATATTTCATAAAAGATATATCACTTGGTAAGGAAAGAAAAGGCCACTGAAAAAATTGTAAAAAAGGATATTTTTATTACATAAAGAAATTTTAATTTACTTTAGTTTAATTTTTTTCCTATTTTTGGTTCATAATTTTTTTCTCATTAGAAATACTGAGTAAGAAACTAATTTTAATAGTTCACTGTTTGCTGGATCTTCTTATTACAACATTAAAAACGGAAAGAATCCTGTCTTAATTATCAAAACACGCATGGTGATGTGATCTCAAGTGAAATTGCGATGTGGTTAGAGAAGAAACCGACTTATTTTGAAAAACGACATTTTTCAACAGGGCAAAAAATTGCATTCTTCAGATTTTATCTATTTTTATAGATAAGCTTTTTATCCTAAGATGAAATGCTTAGTTTTTCAATAGACGAGTTGTTTTTATTACATGCAATTGATTTTTATGGCTTTATTTATTTTCATATATTAGTTCTTATTTTTTATTTTCATATGTTAAATAATTTTAGTCATTCAATCAATTGGAGACCATTTTGTAATTTAATCTGATTAAGCCTTTTTGTGAAGGAAACTCCACTATTTTCTATTTTCATCATCATTTATACATTACATCACACATTTATCGTTCCACATATTTTTTGTCATTTAGTCTATGTTAGGGAATGTATAGTTTAACCATTGGTTTAAAGAGATTAATTCTTCAAGAGAAAACTTTGCAAAAATATTTTTTCCTTGATCCTAATTGTTTCTATCTTTGGATTTAAATTGTTTTTAAAAATCTCGGATACAGTAACGAATTAAAATAAGCTGAAAAGACCTTTACAATTCAAAAAGAGTTTAGAAAAGTGAACAGGAGTAATTCAAAATTATTAAAAAGATTTTCTGTAAAATTAAATGCATCAATAACAATTCTTTTAAAAAATAATTGTGATCCTCCTAACTATATGAAAAGCATCAATTTTTTTTACAAATGTGAAACTAATTTTTTTCCAATATTTTCATTTCTATCTTTCAATTTTCTTCGTGAAGTTTTTTCCTTATATTTTCAATATAAAATAGTAATTTTACTGATTAAATATAGAAACATTATCAAAATAAATTTTCACTATTAAAATATTTATTAATCAAATAAATAAGATAAAATGTCATCTATATTCGGAAATAAAATTTATGCTTAAAATGGTTTATATATTCAAATCAATATTGTATTTCAAAAATTATATGAACTTGTATGAATTAAGAGAGTTCAGAACCTTGAAGTAACTTCATTAACAAATAAACTTTGTTAACTTTTTCGATAGTACTATCTGGATAAAGTACTGCTTCGTAAAAACGTTACGAATTTATTACTTCCACTCAGAGAGATTTCACAAATTCTTATATCATAGAGATTATATGAATAATGAATAATCAATTTGGAAAAGTTTAACTTTTTTTTGGTTGATTTTTCTTCATGTTATAGAATTTCATATTTTATTTTTGAAAAATTACTAACATCATGTTGAATTATTTAAATAAATCTTTTCTATTGACTAATTTATCAAATAGTAATTTCGTGGCATTTTTATAATACTGAAGATGGATTATTTGTTAACCAAAACAAACATCTAAGTATCTGTTTAGAAAGAATGCTATATGAAAGATATTTTAATATGCATAATAGCAATATTTTTGCTGTATAATTTTATAATGTTAACTAAAAAGGCATCTCTTGATAATAATTTGAATGTGAATGTGAACTGAATTGTGCATCATTGAATTCAGTTAATGGAATTCACATTATGAAAAATTATGTAAAATGAGAATAAGAATAGATGAAATATATTTATGGTCTAATATTTATCAGTAAACTTAAAGGTAAGAAACACATTTTGATTTTTGCTAATTCTGTAGTTAGTAACAATAACGGAGTTTCAACAGGAAAAAAAAATAATATGTATGCTGAACAAAAGTAATTGTGAACAAAAAAATGTTATTCTAACAATTGAGTTTCTCCGCACTAAATTAATATGTATTTCTGAAGCAAGTTGTATACCTTTTGATTTTGATTGACTTTGTATTTGCTCTACAAGTCCTTAAAGACACTTTTGAGTGCTTTTGCAGTACAAAAACAAATTGGAAATAGAGCACAAAATGTAGAGTAAAAATAAATTTTTCCTCGAAAAAAAAATACATATTCTTAAAGAAAAACGGAGAGAGGGAACAAAACAATTTCTTCGCTCTTCTGATTCAATTAAAAAATACATTTCGAAACAACCGAAAAATACCTTTGATAAACCAAACCTACCATAAACCAAAAGATACATTTGTTATCTTACTACCAAGTTTATCCTACCATATTGAGAAAAGAAATCATCTGTTTTAGAGACCTACATTGAGGTTTGTGCAAGTAACTAAGAGGCTGTGGGAAAAGTAACGGAGATACTAACAGTAGCCGTTTCAATAGAAACTCAGGCGAAGAAATTCTTCTATGAGAAATTCATTATGAGATAGATTGTAGTTCTTACCAACCAACTTGTTACAGAATAAGAAAATGAAAATAATTAGAAAACTGCACAAGGATATATTTTCTCCTGTGCAAGCAAACTTTAACTACATTCTCTGAGAAAATTGTTGGTATTAGATGTGCGTTCTTTAGTCTCTCTTTTCTTCCTTTTTGTATTTTTTTAAATCTTATTTTATTTAGTATTGATTCTCTTCGTCTAAGTCATTAGAAAAGAAAAAAAATCAAATTAATCGTTTAAGTGCAGAGTTTTCTGAGAATTATCCTTTAATACAACTAATATCCACATTCATTTTCATTCATTTCTTGGCATTTCTTTTGTAATCTCTGGTTTGCATCCCAGCTAATTGTGTAAAATGAGTTTTAGTTTAAAAAAGGAGTCTTAATTGATTTTCATAGGCTTAAATTAATAAAAATAAGCCACTTGTTTTATAAAATGAGAATGGGAGACACTTTCTAAAGACGTAATTGGTTGAAAGAAAACATAAATCCAATATAAGAGACAGGAAAAAATAAACTTAATCCAGTTTCAAATTTGCTTCATTTCTAAATGAAAAAATTTCAAAGAAGCTTAATTTGCACAACAGAGAGAAAGGGATTTCTCGCAATATATTACAAATGAAGAATTAACAAAGTCTTTTGATTTTAAATTTAGAGACATTTCTCGAAGGATGGAAATTGGATTGAATTCGAATCTCTTATCTAAATTACACGCTTTCAAAATACTTTTTAGTAGTATTTTTTTTAAAAAAAACTGAAGGTATATATTTGGTTGTAACTGGGTTTGATCTTGATTTAAAAGTAATTTTCTAAGAAAAATTCATTATGAAAAAGTTTTACTACAGAAGTAAGTGAAAAAGTGCCATAATCTGCTTTTTTTTTTTTTTTCATTCTTATTCAAATACTTGTTCCTAGGACATTTGCAAGACGTTAATTCATAAATTTGAGCAAATTATTTACCATTATTTTGAGTTATAAATTAAAAAAAAATAATTAAAATTAATTTCAATTTTAATTATTTTTTTAATTTAATTTTTAATACAATAAAATATCATTTTCTATAATGATGCCAGATAAATTTGAATTTGTCATTGTCAAAAGAAACATTACCAATTGTACGAATTTTTCAGGGGAAGTAAAATATTATTTCTTCCCATAACATTTTCAGAAAACTTAAATCAGTAATTATTTATTATTTAAGGAGATTAACTAACATTTTGATGAATGAGCCCAGGTCGCATTCGAATAGGGTATCATTATGCGCGCAGACGAGGTCAGTACTTTTGAAGTATTTCGACCCAAATAGTTGCAGCCGATTCTTACTCGCATATCGAAATTTTTCCTCAATGCGAGCTGACAAGTTGAATTCGTACGTATATATTATCCTGCATTATTTGTATTACAAACGATACCGTCCAGAAACGCTTAGCTTATTTAGTAATATATAGAAGACAGTACAGTTTACGTAAAAATTTTTTCATAATGAGAGAAATTGTTACCGATCTACTTATTTTTCTTGTGTTTTCTGGAGGAAGTTTATAACTGAACTGACTAAAAAGCGAAATCTAGATAATTCTGGTAGTAAATAAATTTTATGAAGATATACTGCTGTTTGTAGAAAATGCAACACCATGAAAGAATCATCAGAATCAAATGAAATTTAATGCAGAAACGACTTGTACTGATACAAATAAATGATGAAATTTTCAAAACAAAAGAAACAAATTAAGCGTCCGAAATCAGTATTTGGTGCAGCCACCATGCGCTGCAATAAGTGCTGCTATACGACGTGGCATGGAGTCAAACAGATGTTGAATATCTGCTTGAGGAAGAGAATTCCATATCGCTTGTATGCGCAACCAAAGTTCGTCTTTGGAAACTGCAGGACGCGGATCACGAGCGAGACGCCGACCAACCATATCCCACACGTGCTCAATAGGCGACATATCCGGTGAATAAGCAGGCCAAGGAAGAAGTTGCATGCGTTGTGCTGAACAGAAGTCTCGAACAGTCCGCGCAACATGTGGGCGTGCATTATCCTGCTGAAAGATAGCTCCAGGGATGCCTTGAAGGAAAGGAACGACTTCGGGCTGTAGCACTTCACGGACGTACCTGTTGCTATTGAGATTACCCTCAATTCGTATCAAATTGGATCGTCCATGATACGAAATCGCACCCCAGACCATAACTCCGGGTGTTCGACCACTATGTCGTTCAATAATACACTCAGGAAGGCAGCGTTGACCGGCATAACGTCTAACACGAACACGGCCATCATGGGTCCACAAATTGAAGCGTGATTCATCTGAAAAGACAACTTGGTGCCAATCAGCTCGCCTGTCTCTGTGCTCAAGAGCCCACTGCCGACGCAGCCGTCGATGATTCGCCGTGAGGGGAATCCTGTATAAAGGCACCCTTGCACGCAATCCACGGCGCAGCAGACGACGACGAATTGACGAAGCCGACAATTGTACACCTGTAGCAGTAGACCAACGTGCTGCCAGCTGCCTGGAGGAAGTTGTGCGATCATTCACCGCCATGCGGAGCAGGTGTCGATCATCGCGCTCTGATGTCACCTTCTGTCGTCCAGTGCCTGTTTTTCGAGTTGTTCGGTGCTCGTCGGTCCACTGCTTCCAAACTCGCATCACTGTGGAACTGTTCCGCTGCATACGAGCTGCTATTGCGCGATAGGAAAATCCTCCTTCTCGAAGGCCGATTATCCTCCCTCGTTCAAACTCCGTAAGTTGCTTGAATTTCTTATTCTTCCGTCGTGGAGGCATACTCAGGTCTCACTAAACGTTTGCCACTAACAAATAATCATAGACTTTTTTCAACGTCCCGCTACAGCACTTTATTTATACGCTTTCAGCATCAATTCAGAGGGCGCTGCGCGCGCCGCGCACGCGCGATGGCTCTGAAACTTTATTAATTTGCATAATATCCTATAATTGACATTTGCTGCGAATTTCATTTGATTCTGATGGTTCCTTCATGGTGTTGCATTTTCTACAAACAGCAGTTTATATGTATAGTAAAAAAACTCCATGTTTTAAAGCGTATTGCGCAAGGAAGAGCTTTGGATAAATATAAATTAAATGTGCCATAAAGTTTAAAGTGGTGCGGATTTATTTAAATATATTTATTTAACCTTTTATAAACTAATATTTATCATTTTACTGAATAGTCTAAAAGGGCGAGTAATAAAATGTTACAAATATTACATTAGTGATAGAAAATAGTTCTTTAAAGACAATCTTTTAAAAACGAGAGAGCTATCTGAACACCCTCAGAAAAGGGTGACATTTTCAGAAGCCACTATAGTGAAAACGGCTGCAACTTTCAGAGACCGTTTCATTTTAACACTGCGCGTAATTAGAGAGCAAAAACTGTTGATTCTCCAAACCCCATCAAAAGGGTAATTATTTAATTTCTGTCAATGAACACGACGTAAATATTTATGGTCCATCAGAAAATTAGTCTAGAAAATTTTTTTCTTATATGCGATAGAACCGTTTGCAAAATGAGAACCTGAATTCAAGAAAATTTACTTCAATTAATAAAAATGTATATTCTAAAGAAATTCATGATGATAAAAATAAGATTTTCTGCAAATATCTACTGGATTTATAAATAATAGACAAAGTTATTAAGAGAGAAAACTACAGTTGTGTTCAGGCACTTCTGATGTAGTTGTGGGCATCTCATTTTGTAATTGAAGAGGTTTATTATGAAAAATTGTAGAGGTCTTTATAATAGTTTTTATTAACATTGAACAGTCTTTGTAACTGGCTGATACGTACTGGTAGAGTTTCCTGATGATCTGCGTTTGACTACAGAGAGGTAGTCAGCGTATGGAAAGTGGAGGAGATAAGAATCACACTAATAGTTAAAATAGAAAACCAATACTAAAATTAAAAACTAAAACTAGTAAAACATGAAATTATTGCATAATTAATTTAAACTTTTTTAACATTAAAGTTAAAAATAGATTATTTTAAATTTAAAGAATCCAAAAAAACTTTATTACGCAGAAAATCATGAAATTGTTGAAAATATAAAATCAAAAATGTTCAAGAATACATGATAAACATTTAAATAATTAAAAAAATAGTTTTTAGAAAATTACAGAAAAATTCCAAACATCAAAAACCTTACCAAGACACCCATACATACCTAGATAAAGTAAGTACGTGAGGGTATTCCGTCAGCATTTCTGAATAAATACGGTCGAAAAAAATCTCTTATATTTTGGTGACGAAAATCTCTTAAGCTATGGGTGAAAAAAAATCTGAAAGTATCAACTGCTTAGTTCACACCAATGTTTAATCTAAGCTAAAATTTTTGAAATATATTAGAACAAAGGTTAAGGTGTGGTTCGTCTCTTTTTTTTTCTTTAAATCAAAGTTTCAGTGTTAGTCTGCTGTAAATCTAGCCGATTGCAAGTTTTGAAACCATATTGAATCTTATTGAAGTAATTCCTCTCCGAATGCATGCTATAGTTCGAGCCAAAGTTGGTCTAAACAAATATTAAGGTACGGAATTTTTTGGGTGGCCTCATAGTGTATACAACTGTTTTCAATACATGTGTGGTCATTTGTTTGAGTATGTGTTACATTTTTATATATTAAGTTTAAGATATGAAAAAAGATGAAGAAACAGACATTAAATTAAAAGCATAATAGTTTTATTTTTGTAAGTACACGAAATAATGGTGCTATTGTAAATTTACAATATTATATTGGTATCCTTGAATGAATTAAATTATACGCTTCACTGAACACGTTTTCCCAAAAAAGTAATGCTACATAAGGAATTTCTTAGTATTCAAGCAATTCGCTCCGTCCGTCACTTCCACAGTTTCTCTATTTCCTTCTTTTTGTCTGCTCTTGTCACATGTGATAGTTCCTCCATCCATAACTGCACAGTGACAGGGTAAACAAGCCTTTAACAGGAATTCATAATTACGTTACCAATGACAACCTTATTAGAGGCGTTAGAATCATTTTCTGGTAAAAGCATACATAAGGTAATTGTCACTTCAACGAGATAAGCCTCTTTCGAGGCGTTTAATCACTTCATCTGATAAAGCCTTCCTTAAGGAGTTTTGTCAATATAACTTGTTAAGAGTTTTCTGGGGCTATGGAATTACAAATGGAAACAGACTTTTAAGAGGCCTTTTGACTCACAGGTACCTTTCTCAAAGCGTTACATATAAATTCATTTAACCTTTGATAGGTATAAATATCTTACCTGAAGATTATGTATCTAAATACTGTTTTCTAGTTTAAAAATGGAAGCCTTAGCGTTTATTAAATATATAGAAGACGAAATTGTAATACACATAAAACATATGAATATAATTATCAAATAGGACTTGATCAGTTTGCATGCATATTGGTACACAAACCTCTACCGTTGAAACAGAAGACACTTGTCTTGCGATTTCACACACTATTACAACTAAATCCATACGCTCTGCACACAAAAAGAAAGTGAAACTATTCCCTCCACTTTTAGAGTTAATAAATCAAATTGTATGCATTTAGTAAAACGCAACCCATAAACAAATACTAAACTCTTGACCGTTAATAAACTTTCCAAGAATGTAGGTCTGTCTGAAACTAAACAACATTTGGATATACTAAAAAAAAAAAAAAAAAAAAAACACCACACATAAACCAAATAATTACCCTACGAAAGTCAACAAAGGCCTTCTGAATATAGCAAAATAAATGAAAAAATCAGAATTTAATAGTGGCAATATGCTGTAATATTTTATTTATTACACAGAGGTGAAATTTTGATGGATGATGATATTTCTCCATAATCTCTAAGAAAATAGGGTGTTTATTTTTAACTTCTTTCTTTTTTCATGGGCTTGATTGTCGATAATTTAGAAAGAAGATCACAGTCTTAAAAAAAATAAAAAATAAAAACCAATCTCATTAAAGTTTCCTCCAAGAAACTTATTTCAATAAGTTTCCAGAAGATGTTTATAGAATCTAAAAGTACAGCAAATCAGAAAAGACATTAATACATAAAAGACGAGTAAGAGTGTCGGTTTGTTGACATCACACACCCTTTTCCGGTCCCTTACTTTATTTATAAGCCATACTTTAAGCCATTGTAATCAGGATTCGTAATCTAACTTTAATAACAAACTATTTTATACCTGTATCCGAACATCCATATTGGCATCACGCGCATTAATGACTTCTCCAATCAACTCTCTGGGCCTTTTATATTGCTAGGGGGTTTGAATGGTCACAACGCTCTTTTAAGAAATTAAAATAACGACCCAAGAGGAAAATAAGAAGAAAAGATCATTTCAGACTACAACTTCAACCTTTTAAACAATAATCAACCGACTTACTTTTTTCACTTACCATTACATTCCACTCCATAGGCTTAGTAATTCGTCTCCATTCTGTTTTGCTATTCAGAAATTTAAAGACAATTCTTACTATCTAAACAATGTTTATTACCTTCCAATAATATTAGATCGTGATTGTAATTTAATAAAACTCCTTGTCTTGCAGTTAACTGACAATCTTGTTCCCCTCATTTGTAGAAAAGCCTATAACATTTAGAAAAGTTTATGGAATATTTGAAAAGATATTCTGCTCTAATAATTTTTAATTTTGATAACTAACATAAATCTATTTTTTTTATAAAAACACAGTGACGATGTCAAAAAGAAACTTAGACGATTTATGTAGCATTACAGATTAACAAGTGTAGGATCGAATGAAACATGTCTCTGGAGTTTACACCAATAGAGAAATTAATATTTTAAAATCACCAAAGAGGAATTAATATAACTTTGGCAGTAACGAATAGAGAAATTAATATCAAATACTATACCCTTATATATCTCATTCTCTCTCTCTTTATCATACTTCCAGTTCAGATAAATAAGCCAAAAATTTTAAAAATAAGTAAATAAATACACACTTAGCCAAAAAAAAAAAGGAAAATTAGTTGATATTATGCGAGAATAATAATAATTATTCATCATCTATATTTTGCATTCACAAGCAAAATAAATTGTATCTTACACTTTAATGCATTTTATATATATTAAATAAACAGTATGGAATATCCTACCAAAGCTCCCATGAAAAAACAGAATAGTAGTAAAATAATTACCAAATTTTGAAACTTTTGAGTGAAAAGGAAAATTTTATAGAAAAGATTAAAACAATTTAGCACGTCATGAATGTTTTTGATATGATTCTTATATATTTTATGATAAATTTGTTCAAAATTTAATTTTCATTTTATTTTAAGATAATGCATAATTCCTATTCATAAATATAAAATCCCAAATTTGTCCCTTAAAGATATATTTACTGTGCCTTTGGAATTTACAGATGTGAATGACCTATTTGAAAGATACTCCTAAAGATCATTGCCCCTTTATTTGTTAATAATAGTCATAAGAGGGATCAATTGTAATAAATTTGCAACGCTTAAGGCGAAAAAAAATTAATGCAAATTTTCCTGCATGAAAGAAGAGAAGAGAATATATCAGATTATTCTTTTTGATAAGGACAATTATAATAGTATGTTATTGCAATTTCCTAAATTTGCTGAATGTAAAGAAAAGGCAATAGTGAATGAACCGTGGAAAAAGTGTTTTTATTACATAAATGAAAGATGAAAACTTGTAAATTTATTTATTTACTTACTTTTTTTTGCTGTGCACAGGATACTTTTTTTTTCGTTTTGGAGAAATTAGTTAAAAATGCCGTTTGGAGGTATTAGTTATTCGCTAGATACTATTTATAATATTAATTGAGGACGTTTTTATCCTTAATAATTAAAAAAGAAAAACATGATACGAAATTGTGTAAAAATAGGATCTCATTAGAATGAAAAGCACCTTTTTCTCTTAGATATTATGTGTTCTTTACATCATAAAAGCTAAAATATTCGATGTTTTTCCCACGTGGGATTTGAATAAATTGAAATTGTTTATTAAAAGTGATATCAAATGTTAAGAGCTGTGACATGGACATATTGGCACTTATTACAGATTTAGTATAACCCAAAGATTTTACGTGGGATGGAAAAATAGGTACTGAAATAAAATAAATCTAAGGTACAATCTAAGTTTAAAGCTTTTTAGCCTTAAAAATACAGAAATAGAAGCCAAAATTAATAAAAACTCTTTAAAAGTCGCAACATAAAGGGAAGGGCTCTAGTCCAAACCACATTTTTCTCCTTATTATGATTTCTCTGGAAAAATTATTTCCGGTTGATTATCAAAAATAATTTTAAACTTTACTACTTTTTAGAGTTTGTAATATCTTTTACTATATAATTTTTTAAGAAAAAATAGAAAATTAAGAATAATAATTAGATTAAAATCATTTATTTCCCTTTACAGCCATTAAAATGAAACTTTTAAAGCAATTACACTTCATTTTTGAAAATTAAAATAAATGTTTTAACTTGCCTTTGTATTTGAATATGTTACATTCGAAAATGTTCAAAATTTAGTATAAAACCATATGGGGATTACATCAATTCAAGATTACATTTGTAAATTCATTAGAAAATGCTTAGAAAATACAATACAGTGGAAAAATACTTCAATAAAAATTATTTAAACTTAACCATCAGTATTAAATGCACACAGAGACAACATGAATGATAGGAAAAAGTTTAAAAAATATAATCATCTATTTTTGTTTGTGAACTCTGAACTATAATTAAACGCTTGCTATGCTATTGAAATTAATTGTCTCATGAATACTAGAATCAACTAATTATGAATATAGATATTTGTAATTGATTATGTTTGATTATATTCATACGTGAAGACAAATATTTTTATCCTTCAGAAGGAAAAGACAAATGTGTCGAAAAATATGAGGGCAAAACATGCTAGATGAGTTTTGATTCTGAAGTAAGTAACAGATTGACATATACATTATGGAATTTGTAATTAAATATCAAGAGTTTAAGAAATAATTATTTCATTTCACTAAAAAAAACGTATTTAGTTTTGTTCTAATTTCTAACATATTATTGGGGAATTCTTTTTCCATTACACGTCAGAAAGGAATCATGCATAAATAACTAAAACAATAATTTAAATTCAAATTATGCAATGAGCATAAGAATGATGCAAAATGGTAAATAAAGTATAAAGTAAAGAATGCTGGAATGTGAATAGTCAACTGGAAAGTGCACAATCATCAAAAGTAATCATGTTGGTGTTTATATCTAGTGCACGATTTTGTGGTCATTAACTATTCAGAAATTTGCACAGCAGAAAAAAAGAGAAAGTATATAATAATATAAAATACAAATAACTATTACTTTCAAGTAAGATTAGCAAAAAGTTATTTAGTAATTCATGTTTTTGACTTTCATTAATACATATTTCTTTGCAACCAAATCAGCTATATTAGAAATAATTCAATATATTTTAATATTTCTTTTGCTTCAATTAAATGAATTACTAATTTATAACAAATAGTAAATCTAATAAATAAATATTTTTTTCCAAAAAATATATTAGTGTTCGTTATAAAAAGTATTGCAAATATTTCCCTCTCTTTAATCATTTAATAATACAATTTTAAAAAAGCATATCAAAATTCAAATTGATAAGTCACTTTGATATCTAATTTTGAGTTGTAACGCAATGTATGAAATAAATACTTTTCAACGAAATGATTACGAATATAGTCAATAAGATTCAGGTTACTAAGCAGACGCTTAAACATCACTTTTCTCTTTTTGTTTTTTTATTCTATATTGATAAAATAGATTACTTTTATCAAAAACAAGAGATGGGGATATTTTCTTATGACGTAAGAGGTAGAAAGCAAAAATACGAATCTGTGATATAAAACTGGAAACAAATACTAACGTAATTAACCCCTTTCCAAATATTTGCTTCAGTTCAAATTGGAAAAAAAAAAAAAAAAAAAAAAAATCACATTTAATGATGTTTAAGTTGGGTATCCGTATTCGCGTTGTAATGAAAACAGAAAATGATTATAAATTAGTTGAATTCTATGTAAGAGACCAACCATCTTTTTTCCAAGAAATGAGAATTGGATTCAATTTAGATTTTTTTTTTTATAAATTAAACTTCTTAGTATTTTATATGAGAAAGAGATTTCAACTAGTTAATTGAATGTAAGAGATAAATAATGTATGTATTTTTGTATAATATATCACACACACACACACAATGACAACTAGACAATATTTAAAATTTTGCTTCATTATAAATTAATATATTATTAGTTTCTTTGAAAATTTTATGTTGGAGATTAATAGCACCAATATTGTAGAAATGAAAGTATCCTGAATTTTCAAAATATCATTGAATAAAGTTTGGATTCATATAAATTCTTCTTAAAATTTCGTTTATTATTTGCTAACTGGAATACATATGCTCTTCGCAAGGGATATATTTTAAAATAAAACCGTGATGAGTCAATTTTATTGAAACAAGTACAGACCACTCAATCATGTACGTGATGCAACATGCACCAGAGCCATGCTTTGACGTGGGGTAATCTTCCTTAGCGGAGGAAGAAAAAATGAAGAATCCAAAAATTTGCCCACTAAGTGTGTAATTAAAATTTTATATAAAATAGTCCAATCGGTATTTTTTACTACAGAATCTTTTACCTCCATAGGAGTACATTATAAAAGTATATTAAAAGATTTATAAAAAAAACAAAAATTTAAAAATATCGTTAGTTAGAGCAAACAAAATAAACTCGTACCTTTTAGTACCATCTAGGTGCTAAAGTTGAAATTATATCTTAATTTTGAAAATAAAGAAACTAATAGGAGTACGAGTACACAAACCATCAAAAAATGATTAAATAAATTCTGAATTCAGGTAAAAAATTAGAATAACCATTGTAGCATTTCTCTCTTTCCATACTCTTAAGACATTTTGCTCTTCCCAGCCTTCGTCTGAACTGCTGTCAACCTTTTCAGCATTCTGAAAAACCAGATGAAGAAGCTACTGGTAGATCGTCAAATGACATTTCTTCATCGTATGAACTTTCTACTGGTGTTTCTCTGCAATCAGAAGAGAGAGACTTTCGAAGTGTGACATAGCTTCTCCTGTTGTTAGATCGTGCCTTCTAACCATTTCTGGAATTAAATACGCAATATCCAAATAGCTAAAAACAAAAATGCACATTTTGCAAATTACAATAAATTTATTCAAGCACAAAACATGTTCACTGACTATTTTACACTACGCGTGAAAAGAAAAGAAAAATAAATAATAAAGAAAAAATAATAAAAACAAAAGAATTAAATTTATTTTAAAAATCATATTATACGAGGGTGGTCTGAAAGGGTTCCGACTTCACAAAGATAAAAGTCATTTTTTCCTTAAGTTTTTTTTTTTTTTTTTTTACAATGTCTTCTTGTAAGTCTACACACATCTCCCAGCGATGCTCTCATCTCTTTAACCCTTCAAAACAGTACTCGGCGTCTTTCTATAATTGTTAAGCGTCTAAATAATTGTTTACGAAGGTGATAGCCACCTCATTTGACGAAAATACTTCTGTCCTCCGAGTGCAATTTTCAGATTAGGAAACAAAAGTAAGTCACTTGGAGCTAAATCTGGCGAATTAGGAGGGTGGTCAAGCAGTTCAAACTGCAATTCGTGGATTTTCCCCATGGGAACCACTGAGCTGTAAAACGATGCACTGTCATGATGAAACAGAATATTTTTCTCTGCAAATGTGTCCGTTCTGCATTCAATTTCTCAAGTAATGATGCATCGCATGCTTCTTTAATGGATTTTCCTATTTGAAAATAATGGATTAAACGATTATCCCAAAATCAGGCGTCATTATTTTCCCATTCGAAAAAACAATTTTTTGCTTTTTTTGGAATACTAAAACGTTTTTTAAAGTTTAAACAGTTTTTGCTTAAACTAAAAAGTATAGCTTCGTAAAACTGACAATATTTGAAAGAAGTTAAAATTAAATATATCAACAATTGCTGTTTTGTACCAATGGTATTTAAAAGAACCACTTTAAAAACGGTGTTGAAAATAAAATAAAAAAGACTTACATTTTTTAGTTTTACAAATAATATTTTTCAGGACTAATAAAATAGGATGAAAAAAAAAATTCAGTCAACCTACCTATGAATAACTGGTTGTTTTGCAGCAGAAGTTTAATATCACAGATCTCACAACGAGATGGTGGTTGAAATGAAACAAATAGCAGGAAAATATTCCTTCTCAATGACTTTCATCTTCACAGAATTACTAATGTAATCTTTCAATTACAGAGAGGACTATTTAGCATTAATCCTGAAACGTACCGTTGATAATGGATGAACAGAATATTGTTAATATTAGTAAGATTCTAGTGGGGTACTTTTGAGTATCGTTGCAGCATAAAATGTTAGGCTGTTAATATATTCCCAATATTTTTTTTGGGGTTCAGCTTGGATCAAGCTGTTAGATGTATGTCCAGAAGCAATAAGCTAACCATTAAATATTCAATTTCAGACCAGATTTGGTCTGGAACAAAAACTTACGGGTTCCGTAATTTTTAACCACTTTCAAAGAGTAAAATTACTTTGAAGAAAATCATTAAAATGTGCATGTTTGGAGTCAAAAAATTGGTTACAACAGTTGGAAAACACAGAAAAAGGGTGAAAAGGGAGTGGGTTGAAAAAAAAAAAGAATAAATAAGTAAAGGGTTTTGAGTGGGGGAATATGTTTATAACTCATTCCAAACATTAGTGAAACGATCTAAAACTGGAGGAATGTCATCAGTGATTTGGATTTGAATATAGGACAAAGAAACCAATGAACTACAATATTACTATTTAAGATTGATTCTGACTTTAAATTCTGAAAATGTGTGTGTGTGTGTGTGTGATTACTTATGAAATTGTTAAACATGACAGTAATGTGATATTAATTGAGGAATATCATATTCGTGCAATGAAATAACTCTAATCATGGTCCAAAATTACGGAAGTGATATTTGGCTTATCAAAATATATTCACTGATTTGGGAATTAGTTTTTATAGTGATGTTCTGAATACTTTAATTTGTAGTAATGATCACAAGATTACGTAATTTATACAGAAACTTTTTTTTCTGTTAATGGCATTAGTTTTCAAACGTAATTTCCTCTGTGTGAGATGAGAAATACTCCTTTTTCCTTTTCAAAATTCAGATCCTGTATAAAAGCCGGAATGAAATAGAAAATGCCCTGCTAAAAATGCGAAAATTTCCAGACACCCCAATTAATGAATGAACGTGAATTGGATGGATGATTCAGATCCTCAAATTCTGATACGGACTTCGAAGTATTCGTATGACTTTTCTTTTCTTTTTTCATAAAGGTTGGATTCAAAGTTTCCAAAATATAAGCTTATGCGCGAATTATCTCCGGTATTCTACTATTATTTCATGTATATATTTTCATATGAACCGGGATAAATATCAGATTTCTTTTTGCCGAAGATTCAACAAAGCAGTATTATAAATACTTCTGAATAGAAGGCAACTCCTTTTCATAAAAAGAATGATCGTTACATTTAGTATCATTTCCCTCGTACCCTGAAGTTATACAAGCAAAATAAAAAATTATCACCTGCGCGCTGTTAAAACCAATTTATTGCTAACTAGGTCATTCATGAATCAACCAACCGACGCAATAGAGTTTTAAGACGTTCAAAGAATTCTCGGCTTGTAAAGAAAACGTACGATATGTATAAATTTCATCACCCACACTATTTTTCTGATATTGATTTAAAATACATTTGAGGACAATTATTTTAATATTTTTGGTCATATATTCATCATTATAAAATTACTGCAACAGGGACATCGGTTTAAAGTCACTCTAGAGAAAAAAAAAACCTTAACAAACGCACGAATTGTTAAAAAAATAAGGAAAAAATTTATACTCATTATTGCTGATTATATTTATATTTTAAGATGACGGCAAAGAAATTTTATAACTATGAATATTTTAATTTATGACTCTTGTTTTGTAATCTAATAGTTTTTCTTCATTAAAACTCCTTTTTTTGTAGAAAACTCCCCTTGCTATTTAATCGATTTGTGATTGGTTGCTTGTTTATTAGCATCAATCACGCTTAGAAGCAACGCGAGGGCTTTTAGCAACGGTAATCGTGAATTTGGACCTCGGTCAATAGACGAGAACAACACCTGCGGTTGCATCTCCCTCTGAAAATATCCACAACCCGTAAACTGGGGAAGTTAACGTGCTCCTGCCTTGCTACAGGTCAGGTCTTAAATTGAATCAGGACTCGAGTCCTTGACGCAACGAGATGCCACCAACCATGAGTTTACGACCATGGCCACTAGGCTACTGAGGTCATTAAAATTTAAACACATAAAAATCAATTGATAAACATCAAAGAAAAACAGAAAATTTTGATATTCCGCGTTTGAATACCTTTTAAAAAACTCATTATCAGAAACCTCAATATTCTTTATTATTGTGTAATGCGTTAGTGAAACATTTTCTCTTCTTGTCTGTGTGCCTCTCTTGTCACTGTCTCTTATTCCAAACAAGATGAAATGAGGACAAGTGCAAAAAAATCCGATTTGAAATTCAAGTGAAGTCTTTTTCAAGTTTCTTTTCTTCTTAAATACTTTGCAGCATGTTCTATTGTTTTGAATAAATTCCAACTGTCAATTTGTTTGACGAAGCAAGTAAAAAAAGTAGATCCCCTCGCATATAGAATAAAAGCTTTCGACTGTTTAACTTTTGTTTTTCAATTTTGATTCTTATTTCACAAACGATAGGAAAAAGGAATTTAAAGTATTTTAAATTGAGTGGAATTTTTTTCCACAGAAAAAAATAAAACAATGTTACGACTTTTCTATTTTTTGAAAACTAAAAAAAAAATGTTTGTGAGATGCTTGTATATATACCTAACTCTTTTTTTACACAGTAGATAGGTTCCTCAGAAAACCATGCAAAAATATTTCTTGAAAAAAAAAAACATGTGATAAATACGACATATGGTAAATTTGGGACATGTTCCACAATTTTAAAAAATCCTGTAAGATGAGAAATTCTAAATATTTTCACAAAAAAAGGCGCCAGAAAGTATTAATGAAATCCGCATTACATATTTATTAAACAAAAATAATTCATTTTTATTACAAAAAAATATTAAAGTATAGTGAAAATTCAATTTATGGGTACATACAACATACAACAATTCAAAATGAAATTAGGAAGAAAACTACTAACAACTATACATCGCTACTTGATAAGAAGCGTGCACGTTTATTACGAACTGGATCAAAAATGCTATCATCAGTACATATTTCAGATAAACAACTGTAGGCTTTGATACAAATGAAGAATTTCATACGTTATTAACAGCCTCTATTTCTTTCTTTCTATCTTTTTTTTTGTTATTCAAAGTCTGTTATTAGCGGCTATTTTTTGGGGTGTTTCTAAAGAGTTTATATAATTCTTGATATCCAGATTTACAAAATTTAAGATTACGTTGAAATTTTAATGCACGCTCTATATCAGGATCATGAGTAAGAAAATGTTCCATACTTATATCAAACTTCAAGCCCTCGCGAATTAAATCATAGGTAAAATTTCAATTGGTGAACTTTATCTTCATCTACGTCATTATCGACTTCTTTACAAAGATAAACTATCATAAATTCGAGCAAATAGTCCTCATTCAAAGGGCTTTCTAGCATCAATTTTTCGATGTCAGCCGTTTGCATGTTGTTAAAACCTTCGCCACTAATTGCTTTTGATAGAGTTATAATTTCAGAACACACAGCTAATTTTTGTATTACGAAACTTCCACTTTTGACGCTTGTTGGAAAATATTTTTCCAACAAGTATTTAAGGTTGATTGGCCCTTCTGTTTAATGGCGAAAGAAGCATGTGTGATTCAATCCACAATCGTAAGCTTTCTCCATGCTACCACAACAGTGAAATTTCTTACTTCCACTGAGTCTAAAATATTTTTAAATGTCACATGTGTCACTCACACACGTGCAGGTATAAACCATCCATCGTCTGACTACACTGACAAAATTAGAATTTTAAAAAAATTAGGTAGAACAAAAATTTCGTGTAAAAAAGCATATTGGTGAACCGTGTTATTTCAAAATCGTGTAAATAAAGAGTTAGTTGCATATGTATATATATATATATATATATATAATTTATTCAACTAGAAACAAAGCTGGAAAATATAAATTTTTCGATGCTTCTTTTAACTTATGATTATAGAGTTAACTTAAATAATTTGAGTTTCTCTCATATCCTAAAAAATTGTCATTTTGATTGAAGCATGTTATAGTACCGCATTTTTGTGAAGCTTGTAAAGGGTTTTGCTTATAACTTCAATCATTAAAATCAAAATTATGGTTCGATTTTGGCTTAAATGCTTGAACACCAATGTTACATGTAAAATATAAGATCATTTCTTAACATTTGCTTCAATTAAGTTAATTTCATTCAATCAATAACTTTTTCGATAAATAGTACCTCAGTACTCATACAAAATCTCAGAAATTCTCAGAATTTACATGATATGAAAACTTGACAAGGATGTGGTCGATCTGGATTATAATATCATTTATTGGTTCAAAATTAATTTTCCAACAATTTTGTAAAACTAATACAGTTTTTTCCCCCACCTATTGTCGTTGTTCATGTCAGGAAATGGTACATTAACGTTTTATTATATGAGCTTTTAAGTATGAATTAATTGTTGTGTCTGGTTGTGTTTCCGTAACTTCTTCACATGCTTCGGGAATCGTCACGACAGATGGAACTAACAGCTAACATTTAAAGAAAGTATAAATATGTAACTTGTAGAGTTGTACTAGTAATAATAAGAATGAAAAAAGATGCCTGGGTGGAACAAGATCTTCGATGGCTATGATGTTGGCTAGGCCCAAATACTTCTTCAAAACTGAAACTAACGTAAAACAAAATTCTATGCCCTCCCGATTAGGCAAAGTTATCCTATTTTGTGCAATTGAGAAATAATTCGAGAATTAGAACTTTTATTCCGTAAAAGAACAAGGGATTTGTAGAGGAGTAAATACAAAAACGTCATTGATCGAGTTGTATTTAACTTTTTTTTTTTATATAAAATACAATTTGCATTGCACAATAAAATTTGTAGTCGATTACTCAGGGGAAAAAACTAGCATGACTAGTAGAAAAGTTTATTATGTTGCTGATAACAGATGAGTTGGTAAATGTATATTTCAAAGCTGAAAGCTAGGCTGTCATATGTCTTTTGATAGCATTCAACATCTATGAAAAGAAGAATCATCTCATATTTACAAATAAAGAAAACTATAGTTCAAGAGTTGTTTACATCGTCGTCCAGTAACATCTGTTTTTTTAATTGGACTTTTGTGTAGCGAAACTTAGTTATAAATTGTTTGTGCCATCTCCTAGTAGTCTGAATGTCAAATCGTAATACAGAAATTGCAATATTAGGATATCAATTATTACTTGTGAAATAAGGTAACCTTCTTCATTAAAGGCGAGCTATCACTTATGGTGCAGTACTGCTCTTTGCATCGAATGAAGTAACCTACTTGGTTTCCTGTTGATTATCTTATCATTGTTCTAAATTAATGAGCTCCTTACCAACCTCTACATTTACATACCTTCAACGCGATTGTCATAGATAAGAGCCCAATAGTCGTTGAGAGCATAAAATGAAAGACCATATAGGTTATGGCTATGTTTAATATCTTGAAGCAATCAATTATTAATTAAAAAAAATTGTAACAAAATAATTTTATTAATTTTGCACCAAATTATGGAATGCAAAGATATTTTATTGAAAATGCATTTATAGAAATTAAGCGAAAAACCATTTTTAAGAGAAATGTAAAAAAAAAAAAGAATTTTTTAGGTTCATGATAGCTTAGAACTTACTTTGGTGGTTAAGTATTTAAACTAATCTTTGCACTAAATTTAAAGCTAATTACCTTGAAGTTTATTACTTAAAGTTATCTAATTCATAGTCTTTAAAGATCCACAAAAAGACTTATTTAAAGCAGGTAATTGTGTGAAATAAACTTATACCTTCTTATACAGTAATGTTAATGCTTTTAGATGTTGTTGCTCGTAAGCCTTATCTTTTATTTTTAACACGATGAAAAAAAAGAGTTAGTGAAAGTAGGCGTTATGAGACACATTACTACTTGAAATGCAGAAAGCAGTGTGTTCTAATCAAGAGGTTCTGTCAAGCGTTAAATGATTTTACACTTGGAAGTTCAGTACGAATTTAGTTTGTCAGCTTGCAAAAGGTCAAGGTTTTGACATTTCACATTACGGTAATTAAAAATATTTTGTTTCACTGGAAGGTAAATTGCTAGTTTTGTCGCAGCAAAAGTGTATCGTTTTGTTAAATATCTGAAAAGAAAGTTTTGCAGGAAGAGGGGAAAGGAAAAAAATAGTTCTTACGAGAAATATTACGTAAGCTATGATTAGCTTGAATTTGTATTTCTCCTTCCTTAATAATAATTAGATAGTTTTTTTTAAAAATGATTTATGATTTTTCTTCTTTTTATGAATAGCTCAAAAGATTCATTACAAGTCAAGGAATTCTCCGGTACTAAAACTAAAGAAGCAGTCCATTATTTTAAATAGTTGAATAAAATATTTTTGGCTATAAAAAAAGAAATTTGAAAATGTCGTTATAATATTTTAGGAAAGTTTATATTCGATACACACACACACACACACACAAGTCATCAACAATAATAACACACACACACAACAATACACACAACAATACACAATAATAATATCAATATCAATACATATATATATATATATATATACAGAGAGAGAGAGAGAGATTTCAGTTTGTCGCATTGTTTTCAATTACAAGTTAGAAAAGGATTATAGTTAGTATAGTTAAGACAAACCACAAAAAAACACAATAATATAAAAACTTGATCTCAATCATGAGACTAAAGTACCCATATTTCTCTAATAATTAATATGAATTTATTCTTTGATTTTCATAAGAAAAGTGATAACCATTTTAATTTATTACATTTTATGATGAAATTATATTTATATAAACATTCGTATTTATTAAATTATCGTAGATACAAGTGCTATACTTCCTATTTTAAATTTTTTTAAAAGTAATACGATTCAATCACAAATGCCTATTGCGTTAAAGATAAATGTTTTCCTTTTTGGGATATCTTATGCTGAAAGAAATATTTTACAAACAGAGTGTGCCTCCCCAAATTAAGTATACACATATAACTCTCTTTCCATAAGGCTATAATAGTATTATTAAATACTCATTTAAGTTCATTACTTATAGGAAAGATAAAATGGAAATTACAAAATATATTAGACTAAGAAACAAAAATGAAGAATCAATAACATTTTATTTTAAAGGAAAGTTTTACAACAGAGTTCTAGATTTTATATGCAAAGAACTGAGTAGGTGCTCTATAAAAATTTTGATTTTATTACGATTATTTTTTGTATTGTTTCAGAGTAATAGTGTGTGTGTATGAGTTGTGTTTTGAAGATACTAATAATTGATTCGGATGGGTGCTAAAATTATCTAGAATTGTAAGAAATTTGGACAATTTGCAAATAAACCTTGAAGAATGAGAAAAAGTGTCCTTCAGTTCGATGACTGATAGAAATACTTGAGGTATAATAAAAACGCACGAGGTGAGTGCTGTAAAATCTCCTCATCTACTTTTACAATAATACGAGGAAATGTTTCTGCAGAAATAATTCGAAGAGAAGATTATAATGATCACGTAGCTTAAAGAAAATCTTTTATTTTCAAAACCAATTCAGAAAAAGTATTTTATTTACTAAGAATCAGATTTCAAATCCTCAATATTTCTGAATCAATGAAATATTTAATGATGAAAGCTGATTCGATATTTTTGGAAGTCATGATCGATGACATCTCTGGCTGAATCCAAACTCTGAACTACTTCCTCAAAACAAACAACAATTTTACTGTCAAGCATAGAGGCATTTGGGTTTTCGTACGTCTTGTATATCTGGTAGGAATCAATTATTATCTACGGAATCATGGGTAAAGTGAAATGCTTGGTTGTGCTGTTGAATGACTTAAAATTTAGTACTATAAGTCATTTTTCAAAAATTAGGATAATGTGTACAGTATGTTTCGATAAAAATACGTACCAATACATACAGCTTGAATTGCTAAGTTATGGTTTTTGTATAATTGTTAAATGAATAGGATTGCATTCATTACTTCAATACATTGTGACAGAAAACTTATGGCCTCAGTTGGAAAAACTAGTCCAAAAACATAATATCCGGTGCAAAGGACATTTAAAAATAGTATTGCGAAAAAAGAAGAAAGAAAAGAAAATGGGAAAAAAATATTCTGTAGAAAACTACATAAATAATCAAATTAGTGCACATCTTTTGAAAGATGTTCTAAATTGAAAGGAATGGGCAACTAAATACTAATTTATGTTTTTTGAAAAAAAGAATAAGTAAGTATACTATGTGTATATTCTGAGTTCTTACTTAAAAGTCTGTATCTTGAATATAAAAATTATGGTAATTAAAAACATTATCGAGATTACACATTATTTTTAATTTCTTATTCTAAAACATGCGTTAATGTGTATTTTATTTCATTGTTTATAATTATTTAAGTTAAATAAGTATTTAATAATATTGCATTTTTCTTTTAAGAAAGAAAGTAAGTGTTGTACACTCAATTTTTTGAACAACTGTAGATTTTCTCTATTTCAGTCAAAATCAACAGTTTTGCTACTAATTAAATGAAAATATGAATCGTAAATGGAAAACATGAAAAATACATTTTAAAGTACTTCCCCACAAAAGAAAAAAAACTGCAAACATTCTATGCAAAGTTTTGCATAGAATAGATTTAGCTCACCAAAGTGTTTTTTTAAAATTATCAATAAATTACTCAATTAAATATAGTAATTAAAGTAAAGGATTAATTATCGCGAAATGGACGATAGTAAACTTTTCCGATATTAAAATTAAAGAAAATGATGAATAATTAAATTGAATATATTTAAGCTAAATGTAATTAAAATTGAAGTAAAGGATAAGAAATTGAAAAGTGATGTGGCACGCCAAAACTCCCACCTAAAACAATAGCTAATTTGACATATATATATATATATATATATATATATATGTGAATTCCTCTTAAGATACATTTAATTCAATAATTTATCCTGTTTTGTTTTTGATTTCAATAACTTGACAGAACATTATTGGATATTTTATTAATTTAGCGTTTGCCTAAATTATATACTTAATTTAATAATTTGATTTTTACTATACAATCGTTTGCTTTCATTCTATTTGTTGCCTGAAGTTGGTTAGTTTTAGTATTTTAGAAACTGTTTGTTTCAATTATGTGGACAAACTGTTGACTGTTGATGAAAAAAGAAAGTGAGAATTGTATATTTGATTAGAATAAGATTAACTTTGAAGAGCTCGAAAAGACTTCAATACGACTGTCTTTTATACGTACAATAAAACTCAGAATTATTATCTTTCCATTCTTTAACTATCAAAAATCATCAAATAGGAAGCTATTTAGAATTATAATTCCGTATTTTCAATTGGTTCTAATTCAGACGTATTGTGAACTGGTTCTAATGTATTTAATATGCATCGAATAAATAGAGCTATTTCGCGCAATATTCTATAAAGATTAATTAATGAATAGATGTTCTTTTTCTATTTCTACATCAGTTCTTTGTGAGAAAATAGCATTAGTTACATTAACAAATACTTCCATAGCAATGCTATATCTACTTCTGTTTCCATTCATTAGGAGCTTTCCGAAGTACGTTCTTTGGAAAAAGTTAAGCTCTACTTAAAGTAAATAGACCTAACCAGATGCAGTTAAGAATAGAAAAGAAGTAAGGACATCTGGAAGAAAAATACGTGAGAGTATAAGGGGCTAAATAGTATTTTTGTTTTGAAACTTTTATAAAAAAAAATTTCTAAATCACTGGAGGTACAAAAAATTTATATAAAGAATAAATTTTAAAAAAAAAATTGGCGTTATGTTAGAAATTCCATCTATATATTGAATCACCTTATCCAATATTAAATATCAAAAATTCATAATTCAAATATAAATATATAATTCAAATATAATTATGATTATATTTAAATTAATTGTGTTAGATAATTAAGCGTGTTTAATTTCCTAAGATCCTCTTTCCAAAGCAGTTTTGTTTCATTCTTTTTATTTATGTACAATGTATTTGAGGCCTACTATTTCTAAGCTCGAAAAACATTTTAGCTGCTCGTGATCTAGTTCTTTGGAAGCTGCTTTAGATTATTTACACAGAGTTTACTGCAATTGGAATCTTAACACCTCTTGACTTGTATTAAATATCCAAATAAGCTATCTGTTGTTAATAACTAATTTCCTAATCAGATACTTCTTTCCTATAATATATCACAAATATAATCCGATCCAATCAAAATACCTATATCTTTTATGGAAGATAGTTTGATGAACTAATTCTGCACCTTATCCTGAAACTATATTTCTGATCCATTGAGAAGGGATTTCTATTTGTACATGCGTAATTGAATGAATGAATACAGCTTCTAATTTAATTGTTATAAATGAGTTGGTTCTATTTAGCAAATTAATTTCTACAACGTCATAAAATTGTTTCGCATCCGGTGTTAACCGCCTCCTCCCCAAACACATGAATTCGGAAACTGATTGATTCGGTCATTTTTCTTTGAATGAAGGATTTATAACAAGCTGCTACTTATAATTTTTTATTCTGAAGTGCATTCAAAATTGCACTGTAAGTTTGTAACCAAGTAAAAGAGAATTAGCAGGTGTCGATTATATCCTAATCGTTTTTTTTTATTTTCAAATCAATGCAGATATAATATGATGTGCATAATCTTTTGAGTGTCAGTGTTTTTCGAATCCATAATACATCCGTATTATTACTGTAAAACTATAAGATTTTGCTATTAGAGTTCGAATATTTCTTTCATCATCACAAATCAAATAATGATGAAATTACGCTAACAAATTCTCAATTTATATATATATATATATATATATATATATATATATATATATATATATATATATATATTTGAAACAGGTTTTTATAGTGTGACGCCGCTTTAAAGATTCATAACATCTCACTTCTTCTTAAAGAATTCTTTCTTTTAGTAATGGATGGGCACTTTAGTGAACTGTGTATCCCATCAGATCGAAAATCACAATAGTGATTTATTTTATTCAGTAAAACACCAGTGGGGAATTAGTTTTTGAATAAGTTATTTATTACATTGCTATAATTATTTTGAATAGTAAATTTATTGCGATAAGGATTTTCATTGCCAGAACAACTTTTAGACTATGACTGTAAAGCTGATGCTTTCCTAAATTTAGTTGTTTTTTTCAAAAATTTAACGAACTGATCAACATCAAAAAGTTTATCTGCTTTGCATTGTTTGTTGTAGATTAAATTTAATTCTTCCAGAATTTTGCGCTGAATAAAAGGGCAAGAGATATCATTGTATGTATTATGGAAACATCTTGCAAGACTGAAGAGAACAAATTTGAGCTTATATAGTATCAAACATTTCCCTTAACGCTGATATATTAGAACATGATCGAACATTGATTATTTATTCACATGTGTACTAATGATTAGAACAGGTGTTCAATTCTATCTTACAATTTTTTTTTTTTTTTAATCCTGGATTCATAATTTTCGTTTGATAATGAAAACCCTGATATAGCTGTTAATGCTAATTCACGTAAACATGGTTTCAAATAACTAAATTCTAACCACAAATTAGTCACCATATAATATATTTGTACTTAAATTTATGTGACTGAATTACTATAGCTCCGTTTACGCTTCTCACGCATATCATGCAAGTGATTCTGGAAGTTAAACAATTTTCTTTCATTATTATTTACAAATATCTGTATAAATTTGTTCTGGTTGTTATATTGTTATCTAAATATTCTTTTGAGTAGCTTCAACATCTTCTTCAAATTCTAAAATATAAATTTTTATTTTTACCTCACTTTCTTAATTTTTTTCAACGAACAAATTTCTTAATTTAATAAGATAGTCAAATTGATTGGTTTTGGAATTAGCTTCACTTATCTGAGGATTAAAGTATTAGTTAACAATTTCGTAAAATTCATTTTGATAGCTGAATCTTAAATTCATCAATGTCCGTTTTAATCTAATCAAATAAGCCAAAATGCGATTTGCAATATAATATATGAATCGAGTCGAAAATAAACGCCTACATTAATTTCGGATTTTGATTGAATTTAATTTCAATCACATTTTGGACACCAACTTTAATGGTTTGGGGGTGAATGGCAACTTTTCACTTCATATATTCGAACATTTATTTTCCCTTCTTCTTTTACTCATACGAAGGCGTTATTCAAATTATAAATTATTATAAAGGCGTTGTGAAATTTTAGCTTGCTAGAATATTACTTGAATTTACTCCACAGTTGACAGGAAATATCACTAATGACAATTTTTCGGAAAAACTTTTTGAGCTTAACGAAATTATTACAAGTACTGTTCCACTATGGTAGGAATATCTGTTTGATATAATCGAATTTCTCGAGTATTATTTTCAGTTGTTTTAGAAACAGTTTCAGTGATTTTTGTCTTGTCATTTTTTTTTTTTTTTGGTTATTCAAAGTAGACAGCTTTTTTTTTTTTATTATTTCTTGCTAATCTACCCTTTTGACTAAACGCTTATTCTGATTGAATAATGAGAATTTTGTAATAATTACATAGTGATCACTAATAAATGAGCTATATAAAACATAACTGCCAGTGTAGCCTAAAAAGGGTGATAAATGTATTGTGTGATCTAATAGAGAAACGTTACCTTTTATATTTCTGTGCGTTGTAACAGTGGTATAGTGGATAGTAAAATTTGAATCCGTTTACCTATCGACAGAGTAATTGTAATATTTAGAAGAATGATCGATCTCCACATCGGATGATTCAGGATAATGTCGCCAAAAAGGAAGGCTGGATCTGTTAATGATTCTAAAAAAATGATTTTATCAATCAGATATTTACTCCCCTCGTAGGTTAGATATTATTTATACAGAAGAAAACATTTCTTTCTATTTTGACTACAAGTACTTTCAGATCTTACATTTGCGCTATTTGTAGGGCAGAGATATTCTTTGGTACGGCTATTAGCAGTCCTCCTCCGCTTTGATCAGTTCTGTCTAATCTAAAAATAGTTTTAGGGGGAGAGTATTTAATCTATCCTCATCTTTCAAGAAAGTTTCCGAAAAATGTTTGGAAAAGGAAGGGATATTTAACCAAACGTGTCTAACTTTTAGGCCTCTACAACTCCACTGCAAAAAGTTCCTAATTGGATGAGAATTTTTTTTTTTCATCTCGTTACTTATACCGTTTCCTCATAGATATATCATAAAATTAGAAGAGAATGCATTTTTCTTTATCTAAACTGAAAATTAGAAAAAATAATGTATAGAACATTCATACCGGCATGGTTATTTCGATCATTCTCATCCTTTTCCTGTGTTATTAGATGCATCTTTACTAAAGGACAAGGAGGGAATTTAATTACCAACATTTTTAATCATCTTAAGTGTCTGCTTTTTTTTGGTAGGGGAGCCTCAATTTCCATAATATTGCTTGAATGTGTGAACATTGTATCTATTGATTTTTGGAAAACCTCCATTAAAAAGGCATGTTTGTTTTTCCAACACAGAATGAAAGGAATTTAATATTTTTTCAAATTTTTCATCTGATAGTTTCTGCATATTATCAACTCGTGAATGATTTCTTAATACTGTGAATTAGTTCTCAGCAGCTCGAAACAGTCATCTAGCAGCCTGTAGTGTTGAGTGTTGTCTGCTTTTTAGTTCTAATATTTGCTTTTCTTAACTATGTATTAGACATTGTGAAGAGTTTGATGGATGATTAACACATCGATCAATAACTCCCGAGACTAACATTGAAAACAACATTTTTTTTGCAAAATTTGTTTTTATTCATCAACATAACACCTTTTGTTAATCACCTTTTAGGGTGATACAATCGTTCCAACGCTTTTTCCAACATTTCCATTTTTTTTTTTTTTTTTTTTTCCCGCAAGAAATCTTTTTTGTTGCGAGTAAATAGCGATAAACTGCTTTCTGAATCATCGACTCGTTGCTGTTTTTGTTCCATCGAAAGCAATCGCGGCACCCACTTGGAAAAAACCTTTTTCACTTCAAAAAACCTTTTTCAGTAAAAACACTTCCATATGATATCTGTGTCATCTCAGCAATCTCACGGAGCTTCACTTTAAGATCTTTCATTATAATTTTTGTCACTTCACTCACATTTTCCGGTGTAACGGCTTCCACAGGTCTACCCGAGCGTTCCGCGTCATTTGTGTCGGTACGACCACGTTTAAACTCGGCAAACCACCGACAAATCGTTGCTTTTGATGGACAAGAGTCCGGGTAACATTTTTCAATCCATTGTTTCGCTTGCACGGTGTTTTTACCCATTAAAAAACAATGTTTTATCAGAACACGAAACTCGGTTTTTTCCATTTTTTAAACAAACTACAAAACGACTTTACTCCAACCTCGATAACTCAGCTGTTTCTGGTCCGATCGACTTAAAATTTTGACACGTTTCAAGCAAAGGTTAGTACTCTAGAAAGACCTGGTTACTGGTTTACTACGAGCGCCATCTCTGGGTTAGTCTCGGGAGTTATTGATTGATGTGTTACCTTTACAATTTATGCAACTTTTCCTTACTGTACATTAACTAGAATGGGATTTTCGCAATTTGCACAAGTTGTAGGTAGTTGACAAAATCAAGATTGACATAGAAAACTAAAACATTTATAACATAATCTATATTTATCTCTGAAAGATTGAATTTTGTGATTTATGAATCAGAGTTAAAATTAAATAGTTATAAAATAATATGTTTTGGTAATATGTTCCCAATATGGCAATCAACGCATGGCAAATTTCCTTATTTGTCCCGTATCTGACAAACTGACGGATTTCTATTATGTTTATATTATTTGTGCTTCGTAATTCAGTGAATACATCAATAAGAATCTGGAAGAAGACCAATAGGGGAGTGATTTCTTCCCATATCATATTAGCCTTACTTAAGACATTTTTTTAAAAAAAATTCTAGCGATAAGATATGCATGGACTGTGTTCGAAAATTTTGTTTTACAATTTCTGGAAAAGCTCAGATTTAGAATTTTCGTATGTTTTAGAATTTTGTTTTAAATTTCAGAATGTAATAATACGGTATTAGTCTACCAAATATGAAAAAACTTTTTATTATGTTCTACAAAGGAATATTTAACTGAGTTCTTTTCTTTTCTTCTGCTCGTGTTACAAGTTCTTTATCACTCAATAATATTTCAAAATTATTTATTATTTCCTGCTTTCATTTTGGCCTCCATAAGGGATGACAACCGTTCATTCATATCTTAAGCCAGAAATTGCAAATTTTCCAGCTTGGGCCTATACGTTAAAAAAAGGAGATAAATAAAATGAAATCATACCGAAATACTTGTATCATAATTTTTTTATTTCAGTCCTTGCATACAAAAAAATAAAATTAAAAAATGAAATAAACTCAAATTATTTTAAGAAACTTTACCAACTTGCCTATTAAATCTTTCAAAACACCGCTTGTTTCAAAAAATGGCGAAATATCCATTACACGTTTCATTGTATCAATATAAAACATAAGCAAACATGGCGCAGAATACAGAACATTAGCTACCGGGTCTCCATCTGGTGAGGGAAAGCAGAAACATATTAAACAGGAAAATTAGATTGTGTGGGATAAAGTTAAAACATTTGACTTAGGATTCTACATGGTAATTTTATATCAACTATATTTAGAATTTAATTTACATATGAAAATGGAAGAACTCTTAAAAGAATGAAAACTGAAAAGTAAAAAAGATTCTAAATAAATTTAATTTATTTGAAATTAAACTATTTTACTTTGAAAGAAAAACTATGAAAAAAACTATGAAACTCCAATGATAATTAAAGCAATATAAATCCGTTTGAAAAGAAATTTAGTGGTTGTGTCAATATAAAATTATATGTTGTAATTGAAAAAAATTAACTAAACAAAATAACATAGAAGTAAACAGAATAGAAAAGTTTTTAATTATCCCCTCCCATATTTGAATACGAATTGAATTGTACACACATGCACACATCTCTGACTAAAACAATAACAAAAATTAAAATTGATTATGATAAAAGCAGACATTTTTAATGTCTAAAGCATTTATTATCAAACAGTAATTTTCTTCAAAATGCAATAAAAATCCAATTTTACACAATCATTTTAAACAACTGAAGCTAATTGAAAATAATCATAACTGGTTCTGAAAGAAAACATTTATTTATGAATCGATTAAATGAAGATTCAATTCCTTGATATTCTTAAATCTTGGTCTTTTCTGAATATATGAATCAAAGTAGAAAAAATAATTTCTTAATAGTAACATCATTTTAATTTTCTTGATAACATCAATTTAATTTCAATCTTCAATAAACTTCTAAAAGTGTTCATGAGCTTCGATATTACCTCCGATTAAACTGCCTTAAAGGTTTGAAGCAATTTAATATTCATTTGAGCTTAACATTTATTTAAAGATAGGTAACTTGCTAACATCTTAACTGAATGCTTTTTGAGCTCACATCCGGCTGAAACATTTACTTTGGGAAAATGAAACAAGAAATTGTGAGGCTTCTATATTTCGCATGGAAGAGTACATTTAGTACATGTTACATCAAATAGTGTGATAAATGAGTGTAGTTCAGAATTTAAATATTTATAATTTAAAATACTTAAACTGAAAGATTTATTTATTTAAGTTAAATTATTTTGTTATGTGTAACTGGTCATCCCTATTTAAATTGTTATTACCAATTATACTTTCTGAGTAATCAGAAAACTTTTTCTGATAGAAATCCGAAATATTCAAGCATGTTAAAATATAAACTGATAGATTTCTTGAAATTTCTCCTCAATGATTGTGATTAAAAATAGTTCTGCATACATTTCACTAAATATCCCTTTGGCACCCATTTACTAAAAATAAGACACACACACACACACACATATATATATATATATATATATATATATATACATTTTTTGTGACTAATTATACTAATACTAAAATTTCAATCTTAATGGTGTAGCTTGTTTCATACTATGTGCTTTTGGAGTACCCAGAAATTAATTTTGGAGTTTCATATCATTGCTACCGTGAAAGAAGCAATTTTGTAGATTAGAATTACCACTTAGTAACAAGTAAATAATATAATCTTATTTCTCCTATTTAAATCTATTTAAGTATTAATATAATTTTATCAAGTAATAAAAATTACAAAAAATGAAGATTATTTAACAAAAATAAAAAAATATATATAAGATACCACAAAAACAAAATTTGTACTTTTTGGGGGTGCATTTTCTACAGGGAGGCATCCCTTTTCCTTCATCTGCAAACTCTGATCCACTGGCACCCTTTTTGAGACAGCAAAGACTTATCTATCTTTTCTCAGGAATCAACTTAGTTGAAAATCTTCTTTCTCTTAGTGATGAACAGAATTTAAGCACGACGAGAGAAAATTTCTCACTTTAAAATTTCAAACATCTACGTAATAGTGTAATCCTAGAATTTCAATAAAATTGTTCAATTTTCCGAAAATCCTTAGAGGGTGCATATATCCCTTTACAAACTTGGTGTACACCGCTGCTACGTGCTTGAAAGTATTTATGTATATGAATAGGCGCTCATTAACTGATTCTTCTTCATAAGTATTAAAAAGTAGAAAAAAATGTTAAAAGCAATGAATTACAAGAGAGAAAAATAATTGAATTTTTATTATAATGTCTGGCTAATGTACGCGATGGGTTAAGAGGATTTGGAGCAGTTCTTCTTCCCCAGAAAGATTGTCATCTGTGAAGAGAAATACTATGTATAAAGCTCGGATTTTACCGTACCGCTCTTATTTAAAAGTTATCTTTCCCTGTTTTAAGTAAATACAAAAGTTCATATTCTTTAAAATATTTGTATTTTTCATATTTACAATGTGCCTGTGTCATAGAATAAAGACACCGCGACTTCTTTAGAAGAAAGGGAAACACTACACTTTTGATGCATTGAGAGTAATGTAATGTAAAGTATATGGATCTATTCACCTATAATTTAACCCAAATTAAAAACAAAAATCTTACCCCATAACGAACTGGTGTCGTTTGGTGTATTAAACATAATCAATCAATAAATATCAGTTCCAGAGACATTAATCAGTTTATTCAAACTTAGAACAAACTGTATTAAAATTAATTAATAATATGGACCGTTAATTAATCGTTTCCTTAACCAAGTATTATAACGCAGAATCCCATTTATCATAATAACTCCAAATAATTTTCTTGTATTAATTGGATTCATTTCAAATAGACTTCTAATAAGGTCTCCGGTTTTTTCACCCTTAGATTATCTCGACTGAAAATTGTTCGACCCAATGCAGTGATTCCATGACTGCCGCCGATTGCTGCATCTCTTCCTCTTTCTATGAACTCCAATCTATCATATTCATCACACTTCCCGTACAATAATACTAATTTATATAATTCAAGGTTTTTTTACAAGGTGAAGTTCTCGTATGGATTATCATATTTAAGTTGCCCCCTGGTAAAGGGACACGAGAACTGTCTACCAATTATCATTTAAACGGACGGCCACTAAAAGAATACTTGGCAGCTTACGTTTCTTTATCAGTTTATTTTTATTAACACATAATTTTACTGACAAAACAATCTTTTACAAACATTTACAGAAATTAAATAGGTACAAATGGAATTATTCGTATTACTCAAAATGCCTTACTCAAAAGGATAATGAAAGTTTCAATAATGTCTTATGGTAGGTAATACCGAAAAATGTTTTCGTTGAAACACAAACTTTACATCCAGGATTATACTTAGCCGTTATCTCATTTAATGATGGATTTGATGGATTAATAAAGGTTTTAGAAGAATTAGAAATAATCCCAGGCCATTATACACTGAAACAATACTATAGTATAGATGAAAATCACATCGATAATTCAAAACGCCATTCTGTGCATGAAACGAAAGAGGCCAGAAAAAAAATTCGGGCATCAAGAAAGAAAAAAAAATCGGGCATCAAGAAAGAAAAAAAAAAATCGGGCATCAAGAAAGAAAAAAAAGTGTTGCACATGAGAAGAAAGAGGATGTGACTTATAAATGTGTTGGATTTTAAATGTTTGTGTTTTTTTTTCATTTTTAGTAAAATACAAAAGTAAACTTTAATTGCTTTTCCTGGAAAACATGATTTTATAAAAATGTTACTCATTCTAAACATGATTTTACAAATTGTAATTGAGATATCTATGTAAAATTTGAACTGTTTATTATTCTTAATATTGTTAAGCCTTTATACTAATGATCTGGTTTTAAAATTGATGCTTTTTAATTTAAAGGTGTTTTTGTTCGATGGTATTGATATTTTTTTAAAAAAATTTACTGAAATTATCATGATAAGCTATAACTTTTCCAGATTTATATATATTTCTTATATTTCAGTTCCTTGTGTTAACCTATGTCATAGATGTGTATCACAAAAAATATATTTAAATTAATGAAGTAGAATTTTCTACGGAGCGTTTGGAGTTTGAGTCAAATTTTACCAAATTTCTGCTTAAATTCCTTAATTTATTAAATTTTGTTTAATAAATGTAGTATTTTTGGCCTTTTTTCATTATTTAGAGTCAAAATTTTTATAAATATGTGGTGAAAATTTATTCAATTACATTTTTTAAAAAAAGTTGCTTCGAACGTAGTCGGATACCTTATGTAAAATTATATTGATACAAATTCGGTTAAAGAGAAATTCATTTTTTTATGGTTCATGAAATTATCATCTAATAGTGCAACATAATGTTATATTTCATTCCCTTTTCCTCAATCTGGGTAAGCTCAGTCAGTAGTTCCATGATATAGCTCTTTAAGAAATACCACTAATTTGTGCATTTCTAAAGATTGTGATTTAATCACACGCACGTTATTAATCTCACACTAAGCAACACAAGGACTACTGGCAGATTACCCGAGAGGACCGAGCTAACCCATAGGGTTTAAATGTACAAACCGGCCATGTGGGAGACAATCACCCCGGCAATCAACATTTATTGGCAAAGAGAATTTTGTTTTTTGCAATATTATTTGCCTCAAATCTCGTAATTCTGAACCTCGTTCAAGTGACGAGGACGACTCCTGAGCTGGAATGTCCCTCTGCAAGCTTTTTCACCACTTCAACGCAAGGACTTGATACCAAGACCAGATTTAGGGTGAAGATTACTAAAGAACACATAATATTCAAATTTTAAGCGTGTTTATTTAAAATGGACCGGTAAACACTTTTGTACCAATTGCAATTTTAAAAATTATTCTAAATTTTACTAAAATCTACTCCTTTTTTTTCTCAAAATTGAACAAGGTGCCTGTTAAGAAATTATAAGACCACTTGATAAATTAGCATATTATACGTTCTATCAAAATCATTATAACACGTATTCGTTATTATTTCATGACCACATTACGTACCTCAGTAGGAAAAGTGCATGTCTGCATAGTGTTAACCGCGATTTATTTGAAGGGGTTGAGGAGTAAAGAATTCTCTGAGGGGGAAGTGAAAAAAAAAATATTTTATAAGAGTACTGGTTAAACTGAAGGAAAAATAACTAGGCTAATGAAGCGTTCTAAAACTGCCAATCATAATGCCATAATTAGTGAAGATGATTCAAAAATAATAAAACGATATTTGAAGGAAACAGATTTTGACAACCCTGGATGATCGGCAAATTTTCTGAAAAGGTTTTTCCATTCCTAAAATTTTGGAACGTTTCAGCAAGAAACTTAACATGACAGAGTTTGGAAGAGTCTTAATTCAAATACCGATATGAAGTTTTTGAAAATGAAGAAAGCACCGAAATTATTGAAACAATATCGAGACGGAAGACTCGAATGGTATAAAAATGACATGTAAAGAAAAAGATGAATGGAAACAAATTATATTTTCTGATGAAAGGAAATTTAATCTTGACGGTTCCGATAATTACAAATACTATTGATATATCTTGAAGAAGGAACCTAAAGAATGTTTCAGTAATGGTTTGGAGAACATTTAGTCATAATGGAACGGATGATTTCGAGACATACGGTCTCTTTGAACAATTTGACTACGCTATATGATCACCTGATACCATTTGGGCCTTTATTAGGTTGTGCTGAATGGCTATTTCAGCCAGACAATGCTTCTTGCCACCCAATAATGGCTTAAAAAATGGGGAAATGTCATCGCCAATTTAAAGAGCAGACATAAACTCCTCAGAAAACCATTGGAATATATTATGTCACAAAATTTATGCTAATTATGAACAGTTTTGATCAGCCCATTAACTGGAAGTAGTCGTAGTAAAATAATAGGCCAATATTTCTGAAATTGATCTTAACCAACTGGTAATTTCAATGAAATACGGAGCTCTTGAGGTTGTCAGGGAAAATAGTGGAACAATTTTGAATAATCTTTTGTTTTTAAAAAAGTGGTCTTATGATTTGTTAGCAGTAGTTTTCATTTATTTCTAGTATAATTGTTAGCTTAATCATTTATAATATTAATCAAGAACCTGATTATAATAAATATGCTGTGATATTATGTCTCATTTGTTTATATTATATTTGGAACCTCTACACTTAATTCATAATTTTCAAAGTCAAAGTGGTTTTATAACTCCTTAGGTGACTTTAACCCTATTTCAACATTAAGAGGCAAAGCTAAATAATCTTAATTTATCTGAATGATGAGAATAATTCACGAAAGAGGTAATAGACGTGTTAATTAAAACAGAATTTTCCAAGCAAGAATATGTGTAACAGAAGTATTAAATTAATTTAACTGCAATTTAAGTCGTCAGGTAGAAGACTTCTGTTAGGACATTTCCTAGGCAGTATTTAATGTATTTACTAAAATATTCTAATAACTCTCATAACATTCCAAGACTTTTTATCTCACTATTTTGATGTACTTAAACGCTATTTTCTATATAATCCCATTTTCATGAAAGATTTGTTATTATAAAAAGCAATTAAGAAATTTAACTTTAAGGTCCAATTAATAGAATCTCTGTTACAATTAAATGTATCTTTTATTAAGTTGTTTTCGACATTTTGGCGTTCCTTCTTAAGGGACATAGAATTCCTACGTCTTGAAACTAATACTTTGTATTTTGTGCTTTGATGTCAAAAGCAATTTGATTTATTTTTTACATAGACTATATTTGGAAAACATAAAAAGCTAAAGTAACATGAAGATTTAAAACAATGGAATTCATTTAAAATATTATAAAACATAACTTACGTTATAAGCCAATATCTTTGAAAAATTAGGAAAAATAATAAGTATAAATTACGATGGTCTCTACTATTCACATTACTACAGTATATACTATTCACATGAACAAAAATGTAGAAAAGAACTTTCTGTGCAATAGACTATCTTTTTAAAATTATTTCATTGGAGCACTACTATAAACAGAAGGAATAAAGTAATCGAATTGTCTACAAAATAAACGAGATACATTTTTAGATTCTTAATAACTCTTAGGCACATTAATTTTTTCAATTTTTTTTTCTAAACCTTTCTTACAATTTTAGTAGGAATTATTCATTGTTGCTACAAAATGGATGGGGTGGAACAAAACGTTATTTATTTAAGTTTATGATGTGACACACATCAAACAAATTAAGAAGCTCGTTATCCGAGTAGGTGGATGAAAAAATAAAAATGTGTAAGATATAAAGAAAGAAATATGAAGAAAATACGTAAAATAAATAAAGTCAGGTGATTTAATTTAAGTTACTGGATAATATGTTGAGAATTAATGAAGAAGTATCGTATGTTTGCTTTAAGATATATTAATTCCAAATATTTTATGAGCTTAGTATCAAAGATATCATCAAAAATTTCAGTCAAATATTATAAAATGAAATAGTGAGCTCTTAAATATATTTTATACAGGTTATTATCTATTATTATATCAATTGCAGTCTTTTTAACGATAAACATAGACACAATGCAAATATGATATAATTACTTTGCACATTCTTTTTAAACCCACTTATCATAATGATTTAACATAATACTTTCACAGACAAACTGCAGATAGTACACTTAGTTTAAATTAAATACTTTTTTTTAGCTCGCACTTATTTAAAAACACCTTCATTTTCCAGAAAGGGGAATTTTTATCATAAACTCTTAATGGTAAATAGTTTTAATTTTTGCTTTTTGATCAGACTTTCTTTACAATATTGAAAACGGTTAAAACTTGAATGAAAATTAAAAGTAAAATTATTTGAAATGAAGTAGAATATAATTCTTTCTATTTGTTTTCTTAAAATTCATTTCAATTAATATACTCTCAAAATTAAACCGGAGTTAAATTATAAATTAAATTTTGCACTAATGAATACAATATAGTGTATCAGATTTGCTTTGCGCAATTGCAACATATTTTATAATAAACTCAGGCACATTGCAAATATCATCTGAGTTAACACATATGAAATGTGGAGGTGAGAGTTTTGGGACATCCTGTGTGGTATAAAAAATTTCTACTAGAAATAAATTGTAGAGTTCTTGTTCTCTTTAGGTGACAAAAACATGTCTTTCATGCGTTTTAAGTATTTAATTAATTAAGTTAGATAATCAGGGGAAGAATCGAATTTTTTTAACAAAAGCCAATAAATCACTAAACTCGCTTTAGATTAATATAGATTACGTACTACTTCGGAGATTTGTGAAGTATAACAAGACAATCAGAGGTGTGAGTAGTTTGTCTCGTTATTCGCCCCTTGTGCATCTGGGATCAAGGTAACACTTAAAACATTCCTTTCGAAAGCTTTTTCATCTGATACTTGTTTCTTTATTCTCTACGGACCTGAAAAACTGTTTCTGAAGGGAAATTGGGCACGTAAGCTTCTTAGAAATGGACTTGGTCTATCTTGTCATGGAAAAAGGAGATAAGAAAATAATTTCGCATTGCGTTCTAAAACATTTATTGTTTTTACAGCATTCTCAAATTTAAGGCGGAAATATTCTATTATAGATGGAAATGAAATTTTAGTAATTCGGTTTATAACATATATGTCTTTAGAACTTATCAAATATTTCATAGATGTTAACATCGTTCATACCTTTGATATTTAAATGCATTATAAAGTTGACTCATTTTGCATTTTTTTAAAAACAAAATTACTTGAATTTAGTAGTTATGAACAAAATCAACTGTGTACAAAAATTTGATTTTCTTCTCTTAAATTAATGATAACTGTTTTGCCTAAAGAATTAAAACAGGCACTGAAACTCAAAGCATGAACTCTAACTATTATTGCATAATCAAAAATTCAAAAAGTATAAAAAAAAATTTGAAGGAAAAAACCATTAGAGAGAGTAATATTTTTTAAATCAATTAACACCATTTTAAGACATAAGTTAAAGAAGTTTTTTAATGTTTTTCTCCTGCTGTTCTTGATATGAATAACTTATTAGTACATCAGATAATTGACAAAATGACAAACCTAATCATAATAAAAGTATTTTATATCATTTTATCTAAGAAAAATTTCTTAACTTCTCATTGGAAAATCAAATGGATTCCTAATGATACTGTTTTAAAAATATATCTGTTATTAATGTTGTACCTCCCCTATTGTAACTCACATATTCCAAATAAGGATAATTTCCTTTAATTTCATAGCGAAAAACTGATGGAAGGCAAACGACTTGATCTAAGCGACTATTTCTAGAACTGATAATTTTTTATCAACATAATCTTTTATTTAATGTAATATAGTTTATTATTGTTGAATATTAGGAATACGTGAAAATTGTTTCAAACAAAACTAATTTAATATTCATTATATATAACGCATTACAATTGAAATTGAATAGCTCATACAATTATTTCATTAAATATCTTTTATGAATTCAAGAGAGTAAGAAGTCACTGTACCTCTCTTTCGAGGTAAAAATCACTAGACCTTCATATACATTTTTAAGGCAGCAACATATTTTTTACATAAATTTCTGAATAAAGAGATAAATTCTCTTTTCACACCAAAACTTCCATTCATAAAATTTTCTCTTTTACTCACTGTTTTTGTCTTCAACAAATCAATTACTGCATAAAATGTTCACACAAAAATAATTTATTTCTCTTCCTGTTCTTAAAAGGAAGGAGAAATTGTAATATCGCAGCAATTACCGGGCATCATTCACAAAGCTTCTCTTCATTTCTAGAAGAACAAAAACACACACAGTCTTCTAAGAATAAGAAAAATGTTTCATTCTGTCTTTCGCAAGCTCCAGAAGTAAATGGTTAAATTCTTCTGTGGCTTCTGTTTGATCGAGTTCTGCAAAGAATTCTATCGTCGGAATCTACCCTTTTATTCTTCATGTTCCATATTTTTAGGTGCAATAAATGCTTCCAGTTGCGAAAGTAGGAAGAAATGAACTAATATCCAAACAGACTAGTTGACAAAATCCGAATGAAAAAAAAATGAAGAAACGATTTAAGACCATTTTCATTTATTTAAAAATATTGTTTTAAAAAAATCAGTACAAATATTTAAAGTTTCAATTTTTGTTTCAAATAAAAATTAGTCATAAAGAAAATCAATCATAAATTGAAAATTATTCTTTTAGAAGTATTTAAAAGCTGATTAACATGAAATTTGATGTAACTTCAATTTTTACATGCCGTTAAACTTTCAATAAATTTTGTCAAGTTGAGACTATATGTTTGAAAACTCCTGTAATAAGACAATTGGCATATTGGGGAAGTTATGAAAGGGGGATGCCAGCTCAGGTATCGTCCTTGTCACATGAACGATGTTCAAAATTAAGAGGTCCGTTGCCAATAACTTTTGTGTGCGACGTTAATAAAATCAATCAAACCTTGTAATAAAATAAAATATAATTAAGACACTCATATTTGTAAACTTAAATATTAAACGGTTCACATTTACTATCGCTATAACCTTTCAGTTAGATTTCATTACATTACTAGGTCAAATTACTTGTACCCTTTCAAAAAACGTATGATTAATTATTCATACTGATATTTTTTAAATTAGTTCTCACAAAACATTAAAAATAATGGAGTGATTTGTTTTCTTGAGAGGCAAAATAAGTAGTAGAAATTCAATCACAGTTTGTATTTTCTTACTTACCCACAAAGAAACCTTTTAATTTTAGCCATTAAATCTTCTGCAATTTAAAAATCATTTGATTTTGTTTCATTTTTTCCAGTGTCTTCTTTCCTTTCATTGACATCAATTTTTCTACATTTAATATGATACTTTATTCAGAAATTTCAAATGATAAATCATTTAGAGGGGAAGGAAATCCAAACACACACACACAAATATTTTATTGTACTTAAGTAATATATCTACTTTCGATCTTTTGTATATATTCATGGAAAAAAATTTTAAATTCCGTTTAATGATTCAATTACGTTATAATCATAAGTTCATAAAACATGGCGTGTATTTTCCTTGTGCTTTATTACTTGATTAATCCTCACAAATATCAGTACATTATATTAAGACTAGTGGTACAATAAGTTTCCATTAAGAGATGATTAGAGAAGAATAAATAAAATAGTTCAGTTACTAAAAAAGTTACATGATTAATAATAAAAGGAAACACGGAAAAAAATTACATAGTTCTCTTTCGGTTGTCAAAATTTTGCTGATCAATATATGCTGTTATGAATAATAAAAATAATCAACTGCAGTTATTAGAAGTCGATAAAATGAAATATATATTTGAATTACGTTGTATATAAAATTATAAAAAAAATAATTTTTTTTCAGTTTTTTTCCTTTTTTTGTTTTGAAGGAAAACAAAAAGAGTATACTATGACTTAGTAAAGAAACTCTTGTTTTCAATTTTATAAAAATGTTTTTCAAAGACTTTTAGTCACAGACTAATCAATTTCGTTAACATAAACAAATGTTTAAAGCATTTAACAACTTATACGGCTTTTTCATTCACTACGGATTTGTAAGTGAATCATCTATTGAAAGTTAAAGTTGGTTAAATGTTTCAAACACTCTGTATCAGAATTAACTATATTAAATCTCAGCTTCGATGATATAACTTTAAAATCATGACATATATATCTACTTACAAAAAAAGTGCATTAAATATTATTTATTTTTGCTTTCAATTAACTAGCACATATTTAATATTTGTAGATTCCTAAAAAAATGAACTCATTCTATATTTCGATTTGTGTTAATATTTTCCTTAATTGTAAACTAGAATGAAATAAACAAAATAATTTTAATATTATGGTATAATTAACTTTCTTCTCTTTAATCCTTACTTTAGTCCTTAATCCTTACATTAGTCTAAGATCCACTTAACTGTAGAAGATTTATATCAAACCTCAATCATCACAGTAAATCGAAGAGGAAAAGTCTTATTTTATAAAAAAAAAAAAAGTAAGAGATTTTAATCCGATTAGTATCTAGATAGTAATCAATCATTAGTCTTTTGTAAGTTGATTCATTGCTTATTAATATCATATTAAGAAACAATGTGAAGACTTCTTGCCATAGATTTCTAAACTTTGAGACACGGTCAAGTGACGAGGATAATGTATGATCTTGAGTCCCATTCTCTTAGCTTTCGCACTCTACAACTTGAAGACTTTCAGCCACGAATGTTTTAACAAGCATAAAAATCGTAGCACTGTAGGTCATTACTGGAGTCAGGACTCGAATAAGTGGTTCTACAAAATCATTTCCACTAGGAAGGTTTTGCTGGACGTGTCCGACATTTATAAAATACCTTATGCAATTAACGCGTATTTCTTTGCCAAAGGCCTAGAATTTAGAAATTTCCGAGCATTTTTCAAAGAAATATGCAAGTGTATTGTATGAAAGTAATACTCGCATTGCATGATATAGCCTTATACACTCGTAATTATGATATAATTTTTATCAACTTGCATTCATAATATTAGCCTTGTATGTTGGGAAAAGAATTGAAATTATTTATTTAAAAAAACGGGGTGAACTTAATAACTAAGACTTTTAAATCAAGTCTTTTTAGCGAGGTTTTCCTGCACCATTACGATTTGTAGTAGTGATTTTATTAATATCGTACTTTTAGATGCTTGCATTGAAGAGAATGGCACCAAAAATATACTTGATGAAAAGCGATGGTACCACATACATTTTTTTTCTAAGCAATAACTTTACATTTTCTAGTACTTCTTTCCGAAAAATTAAAAAACTTTTAGACTAATGTCCGATAAAATAAATCCTATACTAATAATTTACAGTCACATTAAATGCTACTTCAAAAGCAGATATTATGTAACCTATTTCGATCTTGAAATTTCCACATTGACCCAAAAGAATAAAATTAGTACACAGTGAGCAACTTTTTTTTATCGATGTTTATAAGACATAAGTTTTTATTCATTATATTTGAGCACGTATAAAATATTCATTTCATAAAAATATTCATTTTCAAATAAAAAGATATTAATAATTTTAATTTTTTTCAAAATATTTTAATATCTTAACATTTTTGTTACTTTTACGAATTTTACTATTCCTTTTAAAAATAATTTCTCAATATCTTAAAAATGTTTATTACAATTCTCTTTATGCGTTTACTTGTATTCGTGTCATAAGTTTAATTTTTTTCCCTATAAGATCTACAAAAAACAGTAAAAAAACTGTTATATTTAATTTCGAAGTTTTCAAAACGAAGTAACTATTTATTTAAATATTTTTTCTATACAAATCATTGTCAAAAATACTTTACAAAGCAACAACAACAAAATAAAACTAAAACTTCATATTGATTATAAAATATCTCTTAACATTCATATACATGGCCCGAATGAAAAATAAAAAACCGAGAAAAAGCATTTTAAACTTTTGAAGATAAAACACGTTAACTTAGTTTACCGTTAAAGAAAATTTAATTCGTTAGAGTTATGAAATTTTGTATGCATATTTAGAAAAGTATCTTGCTGTTAAAATAAGGTAATAAATTTCTTTTAATCACTTTTAGGGTACTATGACACTTAAAACACAACAATTTCCATCCAGGGAGGAGTTCTACTTTGAGGAATAGCGGGGTGTTGCTAGGTGAAGAACCATAATTTTGATGTGATATATGTAGTTGGCTTAATGGCTAAAGAGAATGTAATATAAAAATAAATATGCATATACGAGTATGCTATAGCTAAACTTTGTTTTTATTATACTGATTGTAGCTTTCACCTTTTTTTGAAAAAATATTTTTCATGGTCGCAGAAGTGAAAACAGCGTTTCGTACAATCGTGGGTTCGAGTCCTGAATTACGAGCTCAGAATTCCTGCTCAGAATTACAAGGTCCATCACCAATAGGCCTAATGTTGCTTCTCTGTGCGATTATAATAAAAAATCACAATCATTTATATATAAACATGTAATTATATATATTAAAAATTAATAGGTGGAGAGGGAAGGAAAGTAAAATTTATCTCTTAGGGAGGCTTAGCGATACAAAAGTTACAGACCATGGCCTTGAAGTATATAGCATTTATCTCATACTGCTAGAACATAATAATATTGTTCTTAAAAAGGTTTCTTTTCATTTGTCATCCTACGAAACGTAAGTTCCGTAATCAACTATCTGAGACATTTATGCTTTGAGATAATTAATAGAGAAATATATAACCTGTTCCACAACAATTTCGTGTGTTTGATTTCAGTAGATTTAACTCGCATGGTAGGGGTCAGCGGTTTTCTTCGAGTCGCGGGCTCGAGCCTTGAAGCTACTAAAGACCCACCGTGTAGCTGGGGCTGATACACGTTAAATCTGTCGGGGTCAAAAGTCCTCCCGTTTTCATGGTGTGGAAGTTAGGAGAGAGGGTGCCAGCTCAGGTGTCGTCCTCGCAATTGATCGTGGTACAAAATTAAGAGTTTCGTTGCCAATAGCCCTCTTGTTTCTAGTGTGACGTTAATAAAACCAAACCAAACAATGTAGATTTAATTCTTTATCAACAATGTTACTTTGCATTGCAAATGTAATGAGTAACAAGCTTTATTCTCTTAGCTGTAAAGTATGACACAGAGATTGATTTATTAATAAATTACAAACGGATATACAGCATCCATTTATTCAACGCAATCTCCCCAACCGGAACAGCTTAGATAACAACAATATCATCTGAAATATAGGAAAACTTTATACATCATCAATTCGAATTCATTTAATGTTTTTTGCCATTATGCACAAATAGAAGAGACTACTATATATTTTAATTTATAGATTACTTTTTTAATGCACATAATTATTTCTTTTTCAGAATGCACTTCCATTGTCTCTGGAGCTAATTGCTGTGCACAACCGTCCTGTAAATTACTTTTAAGGATCATTGCCCTTTCAGCCGCTTATACTACTTCTGTATACCCGTCACAATGGGAATCACCATTGATTAATGAACAATGCTTCGTAAGATTAAAAAAAAATTCTGAATGAAATGAAATTTATTCTGAAGGAAAAAAAATGGCGCGTATTTTATGTGTGTGTGACAGCACTTAATTAATTGTAATATTTCATGAAAGGAGTTAGACTTCTCAACAGAAAAAAAATGAACAATCGTAAAAACTTAAAAATAGAATTGTTTCTAACATAAATGACAGAAGCATAGTTATTATTTGTGATATCCGTGTATTATTTTTTCTTTTTTCTCAACAAATTTCAATTAAAATGACAGGTTCCAACGGTGTTTTATACATTATATTTCCATGTTGCAATTTAGAATGATGGATTATTTTATCATTATAGTTGTGATATCATTTAAATTATTAAAAAAAAATCTATTAAATTATTTTTAACGATGTAATATTTTGTATGTGCACAACAAACCATTACATTTGTGTGCATCAACACATTACCCTTTTTCCTATTCTTTAGTATTGTCATGGACAGCTCTATCGTATTAGATATTTCTAGTGAACTAACACAAATAAATGTGTATTTGAAAAATAATTTACCGAATCACACGATTACTAACGGTATGTAATTTTAATTTTTAACTGCATAGTTCATAAATGTTCATTTAGGGTGTCAGTAATATTCAGAAGAAAAAGAATTAGAAGATTTTTATTTTTGTACCAAGCTATATGAAGATTCGAAAATAAAACTTACACACACACACACAAATGTATATATATATATATATATATATATATATATATTGCAATTTAAGATATATATATATATTGCAATTTTAAGGATATGTAACCATGTAATATGTTATTTGAGATGTAGCCAACCCGCCATATGTATATTTGCTGATTTATTATGTAATAATAATATATGTTACTTGATTTAAAGGTAATAATATGTATATGTTGCGGTTGAGATATGTATATGTATGTATGTATGTTGCCAGTTTGAGGTGTGTATGTGTAGCAATGATGCCCGGTTTAAAGACAACCAATATGTATACTGTACGCGGTTAGGATGTATATGTATGTAATAATAACCATATGTATATGTTACCAGTGAGATTCTATGTATGTATGTTGCAGGTTGGATATGTAATATGTATGTATATGTATGACACAAGGGATAACTTCAATAGCTGTATGTGTGTATGTATGTTACTTGATTTGGATATATGTAATAATATGTGTATGTATAGTGTAATAATAACTATGTATAATATGTTATGATTTAGGATGTAATAATAATAATATGTATGTGTTACTGATTTGGTTCAATAATATGTATGTTGCAGAGTTTTAAGGATAACCAATACCAAGCCAATAATATGTATATTTACAATTTAAGATATATATATATATAAAGCAATTTAAGATATTTGCAATTAAGTATATATATATATATGAAATTTAAGATATATATATATATATATATATATATATATATAGATAGATAGATAGATAGATATATATCTTAAATTGCAAGTGCGTTATAAACAGATGTATTTTCTACTGTTCTTCTGTTTCTATTTCTTCAAATGTGTATCTAATCTAAGCTCATATGATGATAAATTATTAATTGGGTTTAAATTAGGTGATCTATTAATCTAATTCTCGTATTAAATGTCGATAAGTCATGGTTGATGAACTAAAAGGGACCAATTATTCATCAATGAAGTATAAATAATATTATTTGCTTTGTATGATATGCTAGCATATTTCTATCAAAAAATATTTCATAATCTCGATAAAGGTTTCTAAAAGGCATACATTTTGAAGCTCAGACTGCAATTGTTTTATCCTTTGTAAGTTCGTCGGGAAAGTAAAGTTAAATGAATTATTTTTTGTGTGTATTACAAATAAATAAGCTTAAAATGTTTTTGATACAGTATGATATGTTAAATAGATACGTAAAATATTCTCTATAAAAAATTGGAGTACACAATTAAAAAGAATTTTATAAATGACATATAAACTTAAAAAGAGGTATGTAAGAAAAAGATAAATCGAATTATAAATTAATGGGTTAAATTGAAAATTTTGATAAGCAAATTTTTAATATATTTTATGTATCATTACATTGAAATTTAGGAATAAGGAAATTTTCTATAACTTTTTTGTGTCTATTTGATAGGTAAGATGTTGTTTTCAGTACCATGAATTGGTTTTAAGGTACTCAATGTTATTCAAATTTATAAATTAAAAAATGCTTCTCATAATTCAAATACAATTAATTTTTTACCAAATAGAGAGGTTATGTAATTCTTGAATATTATTTGAAGGAATATTTACTTTTGCATTTAAGAACACATAAACATATTTTATATGCATTAAATTCCCATTAAGGCTATAATTAAAAATTCTTACTTTGTTTCTCTGATGACTTTAGAGTATCAACTTATTTTATAGCGTCATTGATTTTTATTTAAATACAGAGTTGCCTAAATGGAATACAAAAAATATAAAAAACCTATAAAATTAGATGTATTTAATTTTATTGGAGGTTTTACTCCAATTTATAAGTATTAATTGTTTCTTTTCGAATTTTTCCACTCATTTTATTCTATATTTATATATGTTAGTTATAATAATAGCATGAAGAGATATTCGAATGATTTATTGATAAATAATTTAGTAATAACTATAAGATATGGGATATTAGAGTAAAATGGATATTAGTATCTGTTTCAAAATGAAGACACGCGTATTGTTTTCGTACAAAAGATAAATCAAAACTAAAAAAAATACTAACACAAATATTACGACGGAATTTTTTTAAGAGTAATATATTTAACCAAACACTCAAGTGTCACTTCATAATGATGCTTGTATTAGCACTGATGTACAATTTGAAATCTTCAAAGAATAGCTCACATTTTTTCATGTGTCGTTTGCATAAATGATTACAAAGTTTCAGTTATAATTTGCAGCACAGTACTTATACAAGATAGTACTTTATTTATTAATTTATATGTAAATGATTATTGAATATCAAATAATAATTTTAGATACTGTATTAGTATATAATGAAAAGAATGAAAATAAGAGACGATTGAAAACTAATGCATCCATGGCCACAATGTATCCATAGTGGCATTAGTTTTCAGTCGTCTATTCTATACCTGAATTTCAACATTCTTATTGCGCTTGAAAGCTAAGTCTGTTTTCTATGTAAAACTTTTATTTCTTTTGTTATCAATTCATTGATGTGCTGAGAAATGAAGAAGATAGTGTACTCATATGGAGAGGGTTTTGAAGCAGCAAGGCATCATTTCACCAAGTCGAAAGAGCACCTTAAGAGCCATTACTTTCACTCTGAAAATTTCTGAATATTTTTTCAGACTATGCCAGCCGTACCCAAACTTTTACCAAGTCTTGGCACCCTTTATGAATTTATACTTTCTGAGGCATCCTACCCTAGGTAAATGTATGAGTGATCATAAAGAGCGAGTTAAGAAATTTTAAAACTTGCGTACCTGCCTTATTCAACAAATTATTTCATTTATTGTTATTCTTTTCATTATTATTAAATTAATAATTAATGGGCTGTATTGCCAACAAAGCTTTGTGGGTTTTCTTAAATCATGGAATTGAACAGCTCAATGACATTCTCATTTTTTTCCACGTTGGATTTTTCTCGATACTTTATCTTTGTTACATAAACTGCCAGAACCCAGCTTCGCACGAATATTAAGTCGAAAATGGAATTAAATTCTGCTGAGATTTAACATTCAAACAGAGATGTTCATTTTTTATAGAAATTCTTAACTCTATCGATTTCCTGCTGCAGAATTTCGCTTTCAAGACCTTGTCGTAAGACAAGTAATAAAATTTTATAATCCTGCACAAATAAATTCAGATGAGCTCTAATGTTAAACTGATTTGAATACATGTAAGCCTATCGAAGTTTTCATTCTAAAAATATTTCTTAAACTAGATAATTAACCATGATAAGCGCTTTTCAAAAATGGTTTAGTTGTCTTTAAGTATATCAAGTTCCTTTGACGTCAAAAATTTCCGCAGCATTAAAAACAATTCTTCTGCACGCCTTCATTCAATTCTCTTCTCTATTTTTTTTTATTAAAACTTAATTTATTGTCATTACTTTTAAAGCTACTTATTTTTCCCCCTGCACAGAGACATTCAGGTAATTTGTCTTTCAAAAATATCGCACAAATGTACTTGTTTTAATAAAAACTCTGAATCGAAAATTATTCGGTATATTTGTGTCCTTATCTTAGGAAAATAAAACTTCTCGGAAATTGTTTAAAGGTATGTGATAAAACATTGCCACAAGAGAATCATCGTGTACTTCTATAGTACAATAAAAATGAGTGTTTGTCTCCTGTATTTTCACACAGTTTTTTGGAAAACATCGTATTCAGTGGACGAGGTTTTAGAAAATATACTACATTCATTGTTCATCGAAATATTTGATTTAGTGCAAAACTCAGATGCTTTGATGTCAGTGTGTTCTTGTGAAAAATAGAATTTGTCCGCAGTGTATCAAGGGCTGTATATCAAATGAAGGCCATTAATACTCCATAACAGCTAGACATGGAAAGAACTTCAATAGTATAGTCACCGATGCACTTAGTCCAATATAAATTATTTTCGTGCAATAATATTTCAGGGATCTCGAACAAGTACCAAGCATTTGCTCTTGCTATGATAATTTTATCATCTACAATGTTACTACCATCTCTGAACTGTACATAGCATATTAAAAGAGCACCTTGGTTATTAAATATAGTTTCATCTAGCTATAATCTAAATTCTATCCCATTGATTTTTTTGAATTAATTGTTCATTGATGTCCGCCGTCATATGTCGTATTCTATGACTAACTGTAATACTGGGAAAAGGTACTTTAGATAGCAGTTTCTCATCAGATTCATCAGCGTTGATACTCGCCATACCTGTAGTAACCAGTAGGATAAGTGCTTCTACGATGGTATGACGATTCTTGCATTACCCGATTCTATAAGGCACATTGCAAGATGCTAGAAAGCATTATTTGATATTGATTCAGTCTTTGTTGAAAAAAGTTTTTCGCCATTTCAATTCTTTCAATTTCTTAGTAAAGGAATCGCAATGTTTTTCAATCATGTAGTGGTAATTAGTTTCTAAGTGACGCTTCAATGTAGTTGGACACTTACACTCTGTTGTCAAAACTTTCATTTACGATGCACATTGGGGTATCTCTTCTCACCATTAATTTCAGTCCACTGTTAATTATCGTCATCATACTTACATTTTTTCTTCATATTTGTATCACTGGTTGAAGATGTACTTTCCTTACCTGAACAACACTTTCACGCTTACTACTATTCAAAAATTCATCCATCAAAGATGCATGAAAAAAAATCAAAGAACTAATTATGAGAGAGAACAAACTAGAAATAATATTGAACTAACTATATCACATTAACTAACCTTGTATCACTTTGTCCATTTATACCACACTCGGAATTTATCTGCACCAGACTTCGATTATCAACTGACTGACTGAAATCAAGCCGGAATCGTTTTCTTTTATGTACCATCCACAAGATTTTCCAGGATAGTACAGACGTAACAAAAAGTTTCAACGAATCGTTCTATCTATGTATTCTGTCCGGTGTGCCTGCATTTAGTAAATGTTTCCATATTCACTCAGAGCTAAAATTAGAACTCAAACTCACCCGTACCTTCTATGACCCAATTGGCGGCTCACACTCCTTTCACAGTTCAGGTTTCTCCCCTCAAACCAGTCTTTACAAATACGGAGAGTATTTGTAAAGACTGGTCCCCAAATTTTGTCAACTCAGGGTACCCGTTTTTAACTTAAGATTTTCCCTAGGCACCCTACCCTTTGTAAAAGCACAATTTATCATAAGAAATGAAAAAAATACGTGATTCCATGGCACCCGTGTCAATACACCACGGAACACACTTTTGGGACCACTGGACTATGCGTCGATGCAAATGCGTATAAAGGGATTAAGGGGGAAACAAAGTAGTGGATTGCATAGAAGATACAAGTAGCTCTTAGGTATAATAAGAATTGTAAAGATAAGGTAAAATAAATAAAAATTTATGACATTGTAGAGTATTATTTTCCTTCCAAACCTCTAATGATAAGCAAATTTAAGACTTTGTATTTATAAATGAATTTTAATAAATACATATAATTTGATACTTAAATCTCCCATAATGTTGCAATAATTATGTAGAAATTTCAAGTAGGGAATAATAATTCAGGCATAAAGATACATAATTTTTTTTTATTAAAAATACTACTTTTACGAATAGTTTTTCTTTGTTCATTAAAGAATACTTCCATTCAAAAAAGTGTTTAACATTTGAAATATTTTGTATTAAATTCATTCGCAGCATTTTGAAACTTCGACGCATTAAGTAATTGAATTAAGTTGTGAAAGTGAAAAATGGTATTAAGACATCCAACGATAACTTAATGCTATTCTTTGGGAAAAATAGGTTACATTTTTGCCTCACGTTCAATTAAAATTATGGTGAACAGTCCAGTAAATATTTGAAAAATACTCGAAATTAAATTTCTTGAGAATGAATTCCATTTGCACCATTCAAAATAAGTGCCTTTCAGTGAACTTCACTATCGAATTTCAAAACTGAGACTAAATGGACTAAATAATAGAAATTCTCACAATGGAAGGTTTAATCGCAAATTCAGAAAGAGAGTTCCTTCTATTGGAGACACTTTTCTGTATTTACCAACAAACATATCGCAGAAAAGAAAAATGAAGGACACAAACACTGCTCCAGGATATAGATTCATTTGAGCTAGTATCCTCTAAGGAATTGACAGACTTGCGAAAAGACTTTTCTTTTTTAACTTTTTGCACTTTATGTTCGTTTTCTTTTCATTTATTTGTTCTATATCCTCCTTTATTGAGGGCTTGATCTTTGTTTCTAATTCTATGGAAAGAGACTAATTGAAAGGCTGTTTAATTGAATGACATCACACTTTGGCTACGAATTCATTACACTCACATTGATTAAAGCAACGACGCATGCACAATCATTAATATACTTTTCTATTCTACTTCTTCCTATATATAAAGAGTATTAATATAAGAAGTAACACGCTTACCTGGTCTTACATTTAAATTTAAACGAGTAAAACAAATTTGTCAAGAAAATGCAATTAAATATTGTTTTCTAAAACGCAAGGTGCCCATGGTAATAGCGCAAATCCGAAACAAAACAAAATTCTGTAAAAAAAGTAGTTACGTAATTAATCTTCTTTCAAAAATATTTACTTTAGTTAGATTTCAAAAGTCTTTAATGTTTGTTTTTGGTTTGAGTATACGTGCGATAATACGAACATAAGCTAGCACATGTATATATTATTTTCTAATCTGAATGTTGTTTACTTAAATTTAAATATACTTTCTTTATGTAATAAAAGTGAGAAAAATTAAGTATTAAATTATTTAATTACAGTTTTTATCAATTTATTAGACATTAATCATTGATTTTTTAATAAATAATGCATGGGAGGTAGATAATCTTGTAGTTTTTTTCTAGATTGTTTGTAATAAGTTGTGATCAACTCATTCATAGACTGATTTTAAATCCAATATATTTAAGATTTATTTCCCGAGTATCATGTGCAGAAGTTAATGAAAAATAATGGTTATATTGTGATCTATTAAATTCTATCAAGGTCTGAATATGAACTTATGAATAATGCTAATATATTTTATTGATTAGCCTAAATTGTTATAACAGTGTTAACAATAATAATATATGTATAACCAAATTTATAAGATAATACTAACAATTTTTCCTCATATTACCAACTTTTCAAAATTTCAGTAGACTTCTGTAACAGTTGTTTACTAAGCATAATTAGCAAGCAGAAAACTGCTTGGATCCAACATGATTACATTTAATTACATTTATGGTCAATAGTTATATTTTAGAATGTTCAAAACATTGCTAAATTAATTTAATGAAATTATTAATTATTACAATCTAAGTTAAACTTCAGAAGCAATTCCTTCATATTTAAAAATACTAAAAATGAAAATGAACAATCTAATGAATATCTTTGTCTTTCATGTAATAATTATGATCTAGAGTTACTTACAAGTTAACTGAAACCACGAGACTTCGTCAAAATTCTGACATAATCTATTTATTAATACCTCTTTTAAAGAAATAATTACTTTTTATATTTTATGATAAAATATATATTCAAAATAAATTGAATTTATGGCTTCTGTGATTTGTGCTGACTTGCTAGGCTTGAAATAGTTTTTAACGAGGGATATTTCGAATTACGTAAATTTGAATACATGAGATTAGAACAAATGTCTGTAATACCTTAAACTTCTTGTCTGAATTTTGATTTTTTAATATTTCCATAAAACTATAAAGTAATATTAAATATAATAATTTTTATTAGCTTTGCGGTAAGAATAGTGAAAATCGTAAGAGCTGTCTTGACATTTTAATCTGAACTAACTTCGGCTTCTTTTTTCAATTGTACCGTAATTACCTTGATAACTGTAATCAAATACGTCTTTCTGTGTGTGTTTGTTCATGATATTTAATTTTTAAGAGAATTTATGTGAATAATGTCTTGTGGATCCTGCTATAGACAAAATTACTGCAGCTCCAATTGAAAAAACTCAAAAGAAGTTTTGAATCATATTTTTAGAGTGATGTAAGCGTCGATAATTCTATATATAAAATAGAGAGGAGTAGTCGCCTAGTAGGAACTTCATTGTTGGAAACAATTGCAGATGTAGGTGTGACAAGAAGAACTGTATTTGAAAGCATGATCAGAAAAATAAAAAGAGCAATTTACAATTTCTAAATGTGGAAAGGGTTATTATCAGATGTAATTCAGTGAGCTATGATTAGATCTATTGTCCAAACACAAACATCCATAGCTGCTCAAATAACAGAAGTTTTAAGCAACAATCGAAGAGATCCCATTTTGAACACAACAGTTAATCGAGAGCTTCAAACATGTTATTTTACGGTCGTGTTGCAAAGCCCAAATATCTCTTACTAGCATCAAAGCTAAATTTCGTATACAATGAAGTAGAAATTATAAAGACTTGAGCTTTTATGACTGAAAGATGTAATTTGATCTATGACTAATCGTTTTTAACTTTGTCTGCATCTATAGGAATAATTTATGTTTGGCGCTATCCAGTAAAAGAATTCCATTTCGTCTCCTTGGTTCTAACTGTAAAGCATGTTTTCGAGTTTTTGATGCCATGGAATGTTTTTCCTTGGTATCCTTTTGAACCATCTATAGAAATGGAAAATAACACCAACTTATTGGAACATACTTCAGGATCACATTCATCCAATGAGACAAGCATTTTTCTATGGTGATTGTCCCTTGTTTCAGGCGGATAATGATTCCTTTCATGCAGAAAGTGCATTAAAAGGCTTAATTGACATGGTGATGAAACGAAACGTTTGACTTAATGCTCTCTGTCACCAGAGTTTAACATTATTCAATCAGAATGTGGAGAGAGAGGCGAGTGTGTGGATGAATTATTTCACCTACTTCATTAGGAGAATTGGGAAATATTTTACAATAGAAATGATGAATAGAATGTCTTATGTGAGAGATCTATATTCATTTTGTTCCTCGTTGAATTGTATACACCAATAACGCTCATGTCGGCCCAATACCACATGAATCAAATATAATGATTTAGATTCAAAGCGTTTCTACTATTTTGTCTACAACGTGTTCCTGTGATCCATAGGGTATTACAATATATACAACAGAATTCCTTTCTAAATTGTACTGTTTGCCACCAACAAACATGTATGTGCATGTGTACCTTTTTCGGTCTCAGGCAAAATAAACTCAGATTACTCGAGAATAGTTAAGAATATATGAATAAAGCTAAGAGAATATTTTAGACATTAGAATCGTAGCTATAATTGATTAGAATATTTGTTAATTTTAGGTAGATTTTCCAGATACGTTTGGTTATAATTCTTTTCATATCTAGTCTTTCAAATATGGAAGCATAAAACATTGTTCTCTCTCGACCTACTAATAGCCTACATTCTAATCCCGTTATCTTCTGCTTCCATTAATGTACATTTCTTAACAAAAACAGTCGTTTGGTTGCATTACAATTGTTAATACTGTAATATATTTGACTGAGCACAATATAAGCTACATACTGCTATATTCTACCAACATGACCTTGATATAATTATTAAAACTCCAAAAGTCAAACTTGTGTTACAAAAACTTTTGTTTAGATACCCAGATATGAGTACTTAAGGAAATTCGAACTTCAAAAATTAAATACACTTGCACCAATAGATATATTTATTAGTATGTCATTTACATTATCATCCTCAAACGTGACTGCTGTTACTTAGTGGTCAAGGTCATAGACTCTCGGTCGTCATTGTTTTCGTCGCGACGAGGGTTCGAGCTCTGATACCAATAAAGAATCGCCGTGTAGCGCGGCTGATTCACCTTGTATCTGATCGGGAACTTAAGTCTTCCTATGACACAGTGTGGACATTTAGAAAGGGAAATGTCTGTTCCAGTGTTGTTCTCATTACTTGACCGAGTTTCAAAATTACGAGGCTGGTCGACAATAGCTTTTTTGTTGCTTCTTATCACGATGATAATAAAACAACCAAATCAAAATAAATCAAGCATTATCAAACAATAGAAAAAATAACATTTATTTTTAAGAAATAAAGTTAAAAATTCTCTCTACAACTAGCTTATAATATAAATGAAGGAACTCTTTTAAACATTTGAGTTGTTTCACATTTCTTTCACAACTTTGAAGTTAGGGATTTTCAAGCATTTTATTTTTTAAAAGAAATTATCTAAAAATTTCACAGATGTATTGTCTAAATACCAAAGGGCCTCTTAAAATATTTCGAACTCCCAAAGTGATGTATTTTTAAATTCCCTTCCTTTCAAAAAGTTGATGCAAGATGATAAATTTGTAGGTATGGAAGAATAAATGAAATCAATGATATAAATTAACATTGATATTTTTCTTTATTTACAATTTAATAATTTAATATTTCTACAGATTTCTTGGATTCAATGTTTAGTTTTTTTAATAAAAAAGAGTTTATGTTACTGATCTCTCAAAACAAAAAAACAAAAACAAAACTAAGTAAAAAATACCGAACTTCTAACAGTTTAAGACATTTCAAGAGGTTTATAAAATAAAAAAGAAATCCTTTTTCGATGCCTTAACATGTTATTGAAATATTCTTTTTAATGATGCACATCTTCCACTGAATTAAGCTCCTTCCACCAAATAAGCTGGCAACAAAACAAAAGGCCAAGTGCAAAAAATCCGATTAAAAGTTCAAATGAAGGTGTTTTTCTTTTAAAGTTTCTTTTCATTTTACATACTTTGCAGTATTTTCTCTCGTTTTAAAAAAAAACCTTAACTGTCAATCTGCTAGACGAAGCAAGAAAGAAAAAGAAAAGATCCAAAGCAACAACTGAAATTATTCAACCGTGAATCCTTACTATTTCTCTCTTTTATTTCTTTGCAAACCGATTAGAGAAATGCAATTGAAACATTTTGAATAAAAGGGATTTTCCTCCCTCCAACAAGAAATACAATTTTTGTTTCCTGTTTGTAGCGACTTTAAGTGCCTTATTTCGTGTTTTTAGAATTTCTTTTCATTTAAAGAGGAGTAAATATACCAATTCATTCGAAATAAATGCAAAGAGAGAGGATATTCTTGCATTTATTTTGCTTTGCATGAATCGTGCTTTTAGAATTTAAACTTGGTGAGTTTTTTTTTATTTTAGCGAAATATCGTTCTGATCATGAATTACAGAAAGTTCCAAAAACTGCATTTTATTTTACTAAGACTTTGATAGCTGTGACAGGATTTACACATTGCTATTTAAAATAATTAAAATATTTGTAACTAGCATGTTTTATCGAGACATTTAAATTAGCCCTAAGGGATTGCTTCCCATGTGTTATATTAAATAGACGACAAAGAAAATTTTGTCATTTCAAACTCATTATTGATTAAAACACTAAATTTAAATAAATAAAATAAGACACAGAGTCATGCAATAGGTAATTTAATATTTTTTTCTAAGTAATTAGTTTTTATAAGGGTGATTTTTAGCCCTTATTAAAAATCATTATGTCTAAGGAAAAAATAATTGGATTAAATCGATTATAATCAATAATAATTTAGCCGTAAAATTGAAAAATATTGCTCATGTTTATCTCTTTCTTGAGATATTTTAATAATGTTTTTCTAGCTTTTAATTATAAATTATAATCCAACAATAGACCGACAGTGGTTTTTTCTCCATTAGATTTGCATTGATCAGGTGAGTTTATATGAGATAAAAGACGTTTACTCTAAGATATCACGACCTTCATGCATAAAAGAGATAAATAACTTCTATTTTCCAAAATTAAATAATTGCCATAAAGAACTTTATTAACAGAGAACTAACATTTTAAAATTTGGTGCAAACTCCGTCTGTATGAGCTGATATTTCAGTTTATTTGCAATAATTTTCTTCATGCCTCTTTAGCATTGATATTTATAGAATTTTATAATCGAAATTTCATATGAATATAGGCATCAAAGATATATAAATTACATCTGATTTGTTGCCGACTGAAGACTTGAAAGCGCAGGGAATAAAACTCTTTGCTTCATACTATTTGTAAATTAAAATCAAAACGTTCGAATGATGCAATAGTGTGAGAATAAGAGTTCATTGTCATCTAATGGTAGAAAATTACGAATTAGCTAAATTTCATAAAAGAATTCATTGGATTTGTGCTATAAATAACTGTTACATTAAAAATTTAGCAGTATTATTTCACAAAAGAAATTTTTTTTATAAAACCATGTTAATTGTTACAGTATGCTACGAATAATTTTATTATTTTGAGACGAAATATAATAATTATAGTCTTCGAGAAGACATACATAGCTCTGTTATTCTTTAAATGCTTATAGAAAGTTATGTATTATTAATATATAATATGTTTCAGAAACTTTAAAAACATTTGAAAATTTTTAACTTATGTACTTAACTCAAAATTAATTATCGTTGATCATTAATGGTTTATTAATGTAGCACTTAGAAATAGCGGAGAGAGGAGGCTGTTGGCAATGACTGGCAATTTTGGCATTAAAGGCTATGACTGGCAATTAAAGGCTCATGGCATGAGCACGAAATTTGAGCTAGAAACCTTTTTCCCATTATTCCCTGCTATCTTAACGCAAGAACTTAAAGCGCCGACAGATTTAAGGAGCATCAGGACTCGAGCTTCTAACTCTACAGAAGCAACATTGACTATAAGCTCACGACCATGATCATTCGACTACTACGGCTATGTAGGTGTTGATGAATAAGTAGCTCTTATAACACTATAATGGATATTAAAAGCATTCGTAGAATAGGAAAAAAGTGATATTCACTTTTCGTCACTTGGATTATTCATGCAATACCAATTTTATTCCATTCTGCAAAAATTACTTCTGATTTTATACGATGATTTTGGTTATTTAAAATTCAATAAAAAAAGGAACACATTTTAAAGGAGGACTTTGACCTACGAAATCTTAATTATACGATTTTATCCCGTCGTTATCTGCTTTTCCAGTCTTTGTACATTTACACCACAGAACAAAACGCTTGCCTGGTAAAGAAAGAAATGCCATTGCCTTTTAATCTTAAATAAACTTTTCAAATAAAGTGAGATATTCAACAAGTTTTACAAATATCAATTCTTTGTTTCCTATTTGGCTGGTTGCTTCGTAAAATATTATGATACCAAGAAAGTACTATTTACGCTATATTATTATAATTAATTTAAAATAATTAAGTTGAAGTTTAAGAGATAAAGAATTCTTAGCACTTACATTTGCTATGTATTTTGGGTGCATGTCGCACACTAAAAAATATTGAAATATCCAAGGATATTACAATATTTCTAGTCGAGGGTTTTGTCAAGTTCTAAAGTTTCTTCTGAAATTTTGGGTAGAATGAATTGGACACGCTTCTTCCAAAACCACAACGTAAAATACTTTGTTTTGGTTGGATACCTGAAAGTATTAAACTAGGTACTGATCCTGAGCACTCCAATCATTGTAAAAATTTACACCTGCAAAATAGGACATCCGATGCGGGGTTGTTCTTTGTTCCCAGATGAATCAGACTCTAAAAGAGGTGAAACTTCATGAGAAACAGAAATATTACTTGCATTTCTCACAAGTCCAACGATCTGATGAAGACCTTGACCGGATGTAAAGGGGTCTACTAATGAGCATGCTAAGTGTCGTATTCTATCGATCTTCAAATTTAAAGTATGGGAGAGCTTGAAGATTTTATAACAGTTTATTGATCATTTGGACGTACATACTCAGAGACATAAATGGTTGAAGGTTTCAAATTTGAAGGTGGGTTTAATTTCTTTCTACAGACAGATTCATATTCGACACATTCGCAGCATCACCATGTTCTCAAGTTCTATTTAATATCTCTAAATCCGACTGGCAGTGCTAATCGCAGTTTAATAAACTGCACAAAAATAATTGAACCCTCCCGACGTAAAGCGTGGTCGCCGCACCTATCTTTCTACAAGAATAGGGGAGTTTTTATTAGGATATAATATTAAGTGAAAGCTTCATTTACCAACATCTATGTGCTCTTATTCAGTTAAATGTAAGACTTCCAGTACTGTTTAAAAAAAAATGGTAGATTCGCAAAATTATTGTGGTTTGTAATCATAGTAGAGAACAGTGAAATATACTATAGTACCTTTTAAACTCCCTCCATGTACTGTTATTTACTGGTGAGCTCAAGCAAATTGTGAAATTACGTTTAACTGAGATATGCCAAAATAATAACGAAACGGAAAGGACTTTATGTTGTTCCTTTTATTCATTTAATTAGTTGTTAGTTGCTATTAGTTGTTATGAAAATCAATCGTTTCAAGCATATATTTACCTGTTCCTCAACTTCTACATATTTATTATCTTTTGTTCGGTTTGCTTTCATTAAATGACAGAATATAACTTAAATTAAAAAACTACTTTGAAAGAAAGAGCGATTCGTAGGTTTCGGGGATTTCCTTTCAAGAATAGTTTCTACAAAGGTAGGTATTTATAGAAGTTTAGAAATTAGACAGAATTACTTTTTCTATGTAGAAAATAGTAGTAAGTTTGGGATTTCAATGCATAGATACCTATATAGAATGTCATAAATTTTCGAGCGGTTAAAAGACGCTCACTACACATTATGTGGCGTACTATTACTTCTACCCGACTCTTGTGCCATAATACAGTCAAATACAACTATCTCTAAACTAAACTAAACTATCCCATACAAATACAACTATCCCAAAACTAAACTGACTAGCATGAAAGCCCCATCAATGTTGTACAATGACAGGCTAATAGTGACCTACTTAATAAAGCGGAACAATAATCAGATCAGGAAATTACCCAAACTAATTTGTGACTTTATCCCAGACATCTTTCTACGTTAAAATTTAAGACACTCAATACACAAATAACTTAAAAGAATTTTCGCAGTCTTTAAGAAAATCAGTGAGAGCACTTCTTAAAATATGTTTACATCGCGCATAAAAGTTTTATTTTAAAATTCATAGCTTTTTTCATAATAAATTTTTAACTGCTACTAAAATGTAAACCAATTGATTAATGCAAGGATTTTGAAATTGTCTTATTTATACAGTTAGTGGTAAAAGATTTTAGTAAATTATAAAAATAATAACGCAAAATTGATTTAAGAATACCAATGTAATTCATAAATACTGAATAATTCTAGTAAAATTTGAGAAACAAAATTTAATATCGAGAAAAATGAATGTATTTAAAATGAAGAGCCACGGAAAAATATTAAATTACTTCCTCTAAATTAACGAATCGAATCTTCTACTCACGTTATTCGGTTTCAAAGTCACGAATTGGTTCCTGAATTGTTATGGTGCTCTCCTGATAAGATATTTTGTCTGTAAAACACGACATTTCCCGTGGATAAAATAACCATCGAAAGAAAATAATTACAGAGGAATAAAATCTATCTGTTTGTACAAATTAAACTTAAAAGAAGGTTTCATATTTTGTTTCCACACAAAGGTGAACTTTAACTCTATAACGTTGTAATGACAATTTAAAATTACTTTTTCTTATTTCTACGGAAAATACATATATATATATATATATATATATAAGATTACAGGATAAAAAAAATTAGCTGTTTAGTTCCTTTTAGCTGTAGGTTAGCCGTGAAAAAAATGCATTGTCAATTTTACATCTATCTTCATGTTAAAAAATTCCTAAAGTTATTAACAATAATAAAAAGGCACCTTAGCACTTTGAAAATCTTTGGTAGGACAAAATTTGTATGAAAAACTAATTTTGCATCTTTTGATATTAGAATAAATGACTGTTAAGTACAAATACTTTAATCCATTAGTCCTTTCCTGCGATTGAAAGGTAAATACTAATAAAAGAAAAAAAGATAGGAAATGTAATTGGTAGTAGCTGTAGAGTCCTTTCTGATGTTTATTTTCAAAAGTAATTTGCTGTAATTTCTCTCCTTCATGAATAATATTGCAATATAATGAATGGAAAATAATTCACTCTAAATTGTAATAGGAATATTTTGTTGACGATCAATGGATGTTTTAAAAAACAACAAGGTTTTGCTGAAACACATAATATTCAGACGCATTCCCCTCCTCCCCCTCTTCTCCGAGACCTGATGCACAAATATGTTATTTGGTTACAGTTCTCTAAAAAAACAGTACCATTATAAAAGGCAAAACTCCCTCTCACTAAATTAAGACTTCAAAAGAAAATCGTCTCAAAGAAACTGGATTATCAGCTAATGGAATCCTAACGGATTTTCGAACATGAGTCCTATTTTTGCAATTATTTATCATCCACCTAAGAAAGGCTTATGTTACATTCATTAAATATAATCTTCCTTTTAGCTTTGAAAAAGAGATTGTGAGAAAATTCCTTGTCATTCACAAACCCCTTTTGTTGTTAAGCTCAATTTAGAGATGATCAGAATGCTGAGAGACATCAATAATTAGCTACGAAACACATTGTAACGAATTTGCGTCGTTAATAAGAACTACAGAAGTGCAATAATAATCAGCCAAATATCTTTAACTTGTTTATTTAGACTCTTAGAACAAGAATCATCAAAATAATTTAATGATGGAGAGAGTGTTTACGTAATCGTATCTTCAACCAAATGTTGTATTGGAGAATTCTACTTGTAGCAATAATTCCAACCAATAGTCTTGAATTAACTGGTCCAGTAGACCTTAGCAGCGGGATCCTACCTAAATATACAAGCTTAAAATATTTCTCTTCACATTTACTTGATCCAGTAGAGCAATGGTTCTCAAACGTTGTGAAATCGGAGTACATTTAAAATTTCTACAAATAATTATATAATCAATACATACAAATTTCTGAAAAATATGTTATAGTAATAAAATCAAATATTACAGGAAAAAAAACAATGTAATCAAAATGTAAACTTCATGAATGAACCATTCATTCATGAAGTTTGTTCATTCTTGTATTTTTCGGATATACGAGCATGAAGTATCATAGGGATTTCTTCAATGTTTGAGCAGATAAATGAAAAACAAACTCACATTTAGGCAAATTGATTCATTCATCAATGCTGTGAAGATTTCATCTATTTATACACATATAATTATGGTGACGATAGAAAATCCTAATTTATATAAATATGATGTTGACACTCCTTGTAAAATGTTCAATGCATTTAAAAAATAGGCACAATTTCTTTTTTATAGAAATCTAAAAGGTTTCAAGAGTCAATCCCTATAATTTATTAATCAATTCACTACCAGTGGATACAGCTGCCAGTTCAAAAGTAGTAGTGGCTGTCTATTATTGTTAAAACAAAATCATGTGGTGTCACTATGAAAGGATATCTAAACTAATCGTATTGTTCAATGTGAAGCAATGGAAAACAAGAACTAAATTTTTCTTCTAAACTTGTTAAATATTTACTTATTTTTGGAAGTGTTTCATTTATGCCAGAGTTACTTATCAATGGAAACATGTCTAAATTACCTACAACAGCTTTTCTTTTCGAAATTTGTAATTTTAAATGAAACGCTTTCATTTTGTAAGTATATTTAAGAATATTTCTTCTTTTCCTTGCACAATTATCAAATAATAGTTGGAATTTTTTTTGGAATTAAAGCCTACACATTTTTAGAAAATCTAGCTGCTAAAATATGTCAACCAAATACTGTAACCTGGTAATCAAAAATTAGCACTAAATGAGGTAAAAAAATATAACTGTTCGATTTCTGCAAGAAACGCAAGAAATTCTTGTCGTACTCGTGCATAACGTGAAATATTTTCTCCATTAACAACCCCTTTGCCTCATTATATAAGACAGGCATCCGTGTTACGGATCCGTATTGATAGAAAAATTTCGAATAAATGCGATTTGACAGGTCTTGTTTTAATAATGTTTAACTTTTGAGCAAGACTTGATTTGAAGTCTCTATTCATTTTTCTAATAATGTTTTGCTATCAAAACCTCCCTGAAAAATGTGGATGTTTTTTTCTAAGTGTTCGATATACTTATAACTTCCATCTATTGCACGTATATTGTCGTTTTGATATGTAAATTCCTACCAGACGCGTTATAAGATGTCAGAGGAAATTGATTTTACAATAGCAGAAATCCGTTGTTTAAGTTCAAATAAATGTGTGGTAATTATGGCTCATGCACTTTATCATTAACAAAACCTCAAGAGAAGAAATTGTAGGGAGTATCAGTGATTATACATGGAAATCAAATATCACGTGACTTAGGTTACCAGGTGTGTAACTTTAAGTCGTTTGGTGCACTTCGACCTACCAGACTGCGAAGTATCTTCATGTACACTTCAAAAACAGCTTTCGTGAAATAGCTTTATGAGGAACACGAGAAGGCACCTATCTTTCACAATATAAAACTTCCAGATTTTCCCTTTGTATTCTTTTATTACATTTGATTACTTGTCGTTTATTTTTTAAAATGCGGAATTTTTAAATTAGCGAATCATTTCGAATAACCCTGCATATTCTATATCAGGACTAGAAACAGAGGATAAGAGCATAATACATTAATCTCACTCATCACATTTATTTCAACAGAATAAGTTTTATTCTTGCACCTTAAATAAAAGAGTGTACTAAAAATATCCTATAATGCATATGTAAATCTACAAAACAAGGAACATAAATGTAAAATTTTACTTCCAGTTTTTGTAGGGGGAAACAATTTACTGTTGTACAAAAAGTTTGATTTTCTTAAAGGCATATAAAATAAGAATCAAAACGAAGAGGAAAGCAAAAGGCTTTCGGTTGAATAATTCCAGTCGTTATTTGGAAAACTGCAACTGTACTTCTTGCTCTTTCGAGACAGATTGACGGTTTTTTTCTGATCAGCAGAACATGCTGCTTAGTACCTAAGAAGAAAAAAATTGAAAAGAAAAAGTCTATACTTGAAATTGAATTTTTTACACTCGGTTTTCTCTTCTGATGCCAGCCTATTTGGAGTGAGAAGCTCACTACAGAGTAAAATGTAGACAAGAGAATAAAAAAATATTTCAAAGAAAAGTGAAGGCATTGAAAAAATTTAAATTTTCTGCTTATAAATCTCTTAAATGCTTAAAAAGTAGGAAAAGTACTTTTTTCTTTTTTTTTATTATTTGAAAATGTATTTTTCGGTGATTATATATGCACAGCTTTTATATGAATATGAAATTTTGATAATAGTTCCATTAGAAGTTTTCAATATAAGTTAATGCGTCAAAATATATTAAATTATGAAAAGGGAAAAGTAAATATTAAATGCCGTTTTATACTCATCGTTTTCTTTCTCTCAAGCCGTTTTTTGTTCCTATTCACTAAACTGTTTACTATACGAGAAGTAACTTCACAGTAAATGTCACAAATTATTATATCAAAGAAAACTTATTCATATTATACATATATGAATAAGTTCATATGTTTAGATTAAAATTATTAAATATAATTTATATTTAAATGAAGAATTTTTACAAAATTTTGTATGTAAATTCTGAGAATTTAATGTATTTTTCAGATGATTTTGTAATATTTATATGCTTCAAATTTGAATAAATATTCAAAATAAATTTTAAAGTTTTTAATCTGCCTTTTAATACGATTTTATATGGTTAAAAGTTGTCTAATTGATATTAATATTATTTGCATTCCTTTATATGTTATTCCTAAATTTTGTGATAGTTTTATTTTTAATACTTGTTTAGTAGTATGTTTTCTTTTTTTAATATTTTTTTAATTTTGGTTACCAGAGAAAGACACAAATAATAAAAAAGCAATTTCGTCCCTGAATTTGAAAAATTTTGTTTTTCATTTAGGTATGTGCTTATTTATTTTAAAAAAATTATTAAACTCAAAAAAATTATTTGATTTATATTTTAAAATAATTAAAAAAAAGTATTCTTGATAAAGTTTTTTTTTTTTATTCAAATCAATAGTTTTGTATATTGAATCAACCAATCAATAGATTGATGGCTATGTACATTGTTTATAGCGCCATATTGGAATGAGATGAGTACAACATTTTTTTTCGAGTTAAAAGTTATAATTTCATTGTTGTTTAAAAATTTGTAAATGAGTATTAATGGGCTTAGATTATTTCTTAAGTTTATGGTTATTTATTCTAGTTTTAATGTAACACATCAATCAATAACTCCCGAGACTAACCCATAGATGTCGCTCGTAGTGACCAATGTAGGTCTTTTTCTAGAGCTTTAACCTTTGCTTGAAACACGTGTCAAAATTTTAAGTTGGACCAAAAAACAGCTGGAAGGTTATCGGGGTTGGAGTAAGTCGTTTGTAGTTTGTTTCCAAATGGAAAAAACCGAGTTTCTCGTGTTCTGAAAAAACATTGTTTTTTTAATGGGTAAAAGCTTACCGTGCAAGTGAAACAATGGAGTTTGAAAAAATGTTACGGACTCTCTTGTCATCCACAAAAGCAATGATTTGATTGGTTTGCCGAGTTTTAAACGTGGTCGTACCGACACAAATGAGCGCGGGAACGCTTGGGTAGACCTGTGGAAGCCGTTACACCGGAAAATGTAAGGTGAAGTGACAAAAATTATAATGAAAGATCGTAAAATTGACTCCATTAGAGATTGCTGAATGACACAGATATCATATGGAGTGTATTTACTGAAAAGGTTTTTTTGGAAGTGAAGAGTGGAAAAGGTTTTTTTCAAGTGGGTGCCGCGATTGCTCGATGGAACAAAAACAACTTTAACGGAGTCGATGATTCAAGCTATCGCTATATATCGCAACAAAAGATTTCTTGCGAAAAAAAAAAAAAAAGAAAAAATTTTTTTTTTTTTTTTTTCAGGGGGAAAGATTTGGAAAAACGTTAGACGATTGTATCACCCTAAAAGGTGATTAACAAAAAGATGTTATGTTGATGAATAAAAAAAATTTTGCAAAAAAAATGTTGTTTTCAATGTTAGTCTCGGGAGTTATTGATTGATGTGTTATAAGCTTACTTTTTCGTTTTTCGAATTAGAAATTCTATTTATTTCTGAGATTTTGATCATTCTTTTTTTTTTTTTTTATTTTAATTATTCAAGTAAATATTATTGTGGAAGTATAGATGGTTGGATCCGTAAAACTGGCTTATACATAATTTCTCCCATTCCAAAGCATAGGATAGTATTTATTTGACAATGTCTCCATTTTTGGTTCTCAAGAATATTTCCCTTTTCTTTTAAGAATTGTTCTGTATTTAGGGAGTTTTGCATGTAACTAATTTAATTAATGGGATTATATATGTTTGAATTAAAAAAGTTCAAATATAATTTATACTTCAGTAAGGATATGCTTTTCATTACAATATTTTTTAGAAGTTTTAATTTTGAATAATACTTTTTTAATTTTTATTGGATTTAATATGGATCTATTAAATCTACGATGGAATATTCATAGATATGTTTGAACACCGTTACATAAATTTGCAGCGTTAGATGAAATATATTTGAAGGTATTAAAATACGAACGCTAACATAATAATAAAACAACATTCTGAAATTACATAAAATAAATATGATAATCAATTTTTATACACCTTAATCAGCAGCTGTATATTGTAATGCTGTCATTCTAACACTGTTCGAAAATTTCGCTGACAACTTCATTACTAGTACTTAATTTGTAATCACAATTAAAAACATAACATAAAATCACAACATTCGCATTTTATTTGAATATATCACAATAAGATTCTTAATCTCTCTTTATAAGCTTCCTTGTTCTTATTCTATCTATTAGAAAAAAATTCTCGTCTTTCCATTTAACTCTAAAATTTGATAATATAAATTGTAAATCCTTTTCAAGCATCTCGCTCTGAGATATCTGTGTTCACCCTAATTAACATGCGCTAACATAAGTGCATAATTTTCCTGTGAAATATGCATTGCCTAACTCATACAAAAAATTGCTATTTTAAATAAAAAAGAAGTATATAAATCAAAAAACAAAAACAAGTTTTTCCATTTAATGATTCAAAACATCAAAAATCATATTGATTGAATTCTCTCTTATGCAGAAATTTTCTAGACAAGTCTCAAATTGAAGGTGTGATTTAAATTTGAACAAGAAAAGTTTCAGGATAAATAAAATACAGTTATGTAAGTCTCCATGTTTCAAAACCACACAGTTTCAAAAAATAAAGAATACAATTAAATGAATTAAGACAGCTATATACAAAACAAAAAGGGAAAACAGACCAGTGGTATAAAAAGAATGCAAAGCAACTTTCTTCTTGTTTTTTCTGGGTTACAAACTCGATATCATTTGTATCAGTAAAATTAGGGTCCATTAAGTCTTCCTCTAATATTAAAAGATTACACTTTCCACTCGAACATAGAGTGTTTAATCATTCCTTCAACTTTTCTTTCTTATTTAATTCTTACCTATGGAGTAAAAAAACAAATAACTATTATTTAAAACAGCAGATTCGTATAGCCTTTTAAATGAAATAATTAACCAAAATATTAACAAAAGGAATAACTACTTTTTTTTTAGTGTCATAATATAAAAGTATTACCCACAAAACTTATGCACTATTTGAGAAATCATATCACATTATTCTTCTTTGACAAAGTCTTAGTAAATAAAACTCATTTACTTCTATGCTACTTAATGGTATTTTTCCTAATGATTCTCCTTTTTCTTTTCTTTTGGGTTCTTATAATAAGACCCAATTGACATTCTTTAGATGGGATGAAACTGTCTTAAATGGATTGAGATGTTTAAATATAAATAAATTCACACTCAGATATATATATATATATATATATATATGTGTGTCAATGATATTATCAACATCAATGATATTATTGTGTGTGTGTGTGTGTGTGTGTGTGAAATTAATTTTTAATTCCTACGAGAAATTTTATGTTTACTTAAGATGAAACTGTAATAATTGTTAAAACAATTAACAAGCTAATTTTTTTTTGTTTCGGTGTGAAATACTTCAAGGGTAACCCACATTCTAGAAACACCACAAGGCATCAGAATAAAAGGCTCGAGAGCAGATGTGAATGAAACTGACTTTTGCCCTCATGGACAGAGTAAAAGCAAAAAAATATACCGATATGGGGAAACTCGTATTTATGCTGGCATGTAATTCACGTGTAGAATGATCTCTCATTCTCAAATGAAAAATTAAATTTCAGTTAGTTTCTGCGTGAGAAAGTTTTTTGGTGTTAATTTGGATTCGTCACACACACATATATACGCATACATGTATATATATACATATACACATACATATATATACATATACACACATACATATATATATATATACACACATACATATATATATATATACACACATACATATATATACATATACACACATACATATATATACATATACACACATACATATATATACATATACACACATACATATATATACATATACACACATACATATATATAGGTATTACCTTCCTCTTGGACTGAAGATTGATGTAAGTGTGTTGGCAGTCGATCAATAATCCTTTTTTAATTTATCGGTGTATTCTTTAATTACAGAATAAGATTTTCAGTTGTTTGACTTTTTGTTGTTTTGGTAGTAAAGAGGTTCTCGATGCTATCATGATAAAAGCAATACTGTAAACCTCCTTGGAAAACAAATTTTCAATTAAATTCACAACTATTTTTAAAACATGATTTATATATATTAACCGAGCCTTATATTGTTACAATTTTCTTTTTTATTATTAATATTTATTTTTCATATATACTTGTTATTCCTCACCTTTAAAAACAAGATTTCAAAAGAAATTATCAGAATAGAAGTTCTTCCATTTCATAACAAAACATTTTTTTTTTTAAAGTTCAGTTTCGAAGAATTAAACAATTATAAAAATAATCTTTCATTTGACCAAAAATATATAGTTAGATTTTCATTTAAATAAAGACATTATATTTGTCATTTGGTTATTTCCATTAAGATAATAACATGTGTGCTTCAATTGTATCAAAAAATTATACAAATCAAAAATATTTCTAATATATGTCATATCGTTTCATATTATTGCCACATATAAAATAAAACAATTCTAATCATTTTAAAATTGCAAAATTTCAGTTGCAAAGTGGGTCTAATAAATAAATTTCAAACAATATCATCACATGTGCATTACTTATGAGTGCTTAAAACAAAACCTAAGTTTTTAAAATAGGGTTAAAAATACATAATCCAACCTTTTCCAAATGCTTATAATCATTAGATTAAATTTTATAATAAGTTATAATAACATTTTAACTCTCACAAAATTAATTATAAACATATTAATAAATTTTCATATAATTTTTTTCACATGATAAAATACTTTCAGTTTTAAGCGCCCACAATCTGATTTTTAAAAAATTAAACCAATTCAGAATTTAGAATATTTCCCAACACTATTACATTATTTTCAACCTTCTTGATTAATTTTGAGCAGAAACATATTCACAAAGTAATTCTCAAATTAAATAAAAGTATTTAATTTAATCTTAATAAAAGCTATTCTTTTTTATTCTGAATTAATTACGGAACGTTGTACTAATTATTGTATAAATAAAACTTTTAGTAAACTTTTAGAATATTTTTGTTCATGTTTTTAAGCATTATTTACAAAAGTGAATTTTAAAATCAAAAGCTCCTTTTACGGCTTGTATTTTTTAGTTCAAATTACATAAAATTTGCTTTGGATGGTCAAATTACATAGATCTAAGTTCACTCATTTTTTTTTTTTGCTGCTATATTCAGAGAAAGTAGAATAAAATTTTGTTTTCTTCTGCATTCTCTATTACTAATTACCAAATTTTTTTTAATTTAGATTCACTTTCTGACTCGCAAAATCAACTTAGCAAACTTCTTCAGACGCTTTCTTCCTTGGTTAAATATGTTAAATGTTTTGACTTTAGAAGTTTCAAATTTCAAAAAAATTTAGTTCATGAATTCGATTTCACTAAAAGGCGCGGCTCATTTTATTGAAGAATACCGGTATATTTCAACTAAGGTATGTTTGTATTCATAGTGGTGAATCGTGAATTTCAGATAACTACAGGGTTTTCAATTCAATCCTACACACTACTTTAAAGGAATTTGTGAACTCCTTTCGAATTAAAGAAATGTAATCGTGTCTAGTCAAACAATCCATTTCAGATTTTCATTATTCGCCAGACAAAAGTCCGTTAAACTTTCAGTAAATTGAACAGCTCTTTATTCTAATTATTAACTCACAGAAGCAGATATTACAACACGGATATCAAACAGGTAGATGAGCAGTGAAAAGACCATTTATCGGTTAGTGACAGTTTTTGTACCCGATCGAATACAAGTTCCCAAAATTTTGTAGCAATTTGGAATTCAAAGGATTCTCGATCCTATCACCAACAAACACAATTCACCAGAGACAAACGGAAGTTTATGTCTCTAAAAGGATTGTTTATTTCATGACTTCAATTAGTGCAGGACCATTTGGAATGCTTTCATAAAGCGAAAGTATGTTAAAAAGGAGAAAAAAATGAAAGAATGTAAGCAGGAAGGAAGATCTATTGCTAATGTAGTCCATTACATACAGACGTACATACATATATATG
>BMAW01066861.1:167040-274237 GCA_019974015.1 Nephila pilipes
ACCTAAGTATGTGCACCTACTGCTATGTGCACCTAAGTATGTGCACCTACTGCTTTGCAGAAATATGGGCATGGACATTTTATGGCTCATTAACGTGAACAGTTGTGGTCTTACGTATAACTCGTATCACATAGGAGTTAACGGTTATAAATCATAAGAAGTCCAGCCATTCTTTTTTATCATCTGTAAATCATAGAATCTACCATCAGCGTATCACGTTTTAATGTCTAATTTTTAATTCCTTTTCGTTCGTAACGGATGACAATGTATTAAAACAAGTATGATAATAGAAATAGTTATACATGCAAATTCTTAAATTAGGATAAACATGAATAAATGATCACAATAAACAGACAGAATATAAAAGATGTTATGCAGATTAAATGCATTTAGGATCCCATCAGGCTTACAACCTGATTAATATTACTTAATTTTCTCGCCGAGAATTTCAGATACTCTCATTTAAATAATTTTATGGATTACAATATTATATCGTTCCACTTGTTTCGAATACCATGTTTCAAATATAAATAGCTCTAAGCATGCTGCATATTTTGAATTTTGCTTTCAAAATATATGAACATGTATGGATATTTGAAAATACTTGTAAAGACTGGAGCAATAATTCAGAAAATGTTTCTAACAATATGAATTTCAAAGTGTTTTCCATTTTTAAAATCAGTATGCATTCTTATTATTGATAAATAGAGTATGTATTGAGATAAAAAAAATCACTATGTTTGGAAGTAACACTTTTCTAAATGAACTACCGTGAACAAACAGTTCTACAGAAACTAAACAAGATTAATACTGATAACTTTCCCCCTAAACTTATAACTAGCTATTCGAAATAGTGTTCTTTAAATTCCTTAAATAAGACTTTTGTTCATCTAATATTTCGCTAGAGTTCCGTACTCTCTGGAGAGTCATACACTATTATTAAGGAATTCTTTCAAGAAGAAAAAATCGATTTTTTTTTCACTCTTTTGCCAATTATTTTCTCTTTACTTAGATATGTTTCTCTTTTACTTTTGTAATGTTTAAATGCTTCTCGTTAGGACTGTTTGTTTTCTGTGAACCTAACTTCTTCCAAAGTACGTGCCTTGAAAATCTACCATCTAGAGAAGAAAGAATTTACTTCGTATAATTATTCTACTCTGTGATCATTTTTAACCTTATAACTAGCGTTATTTCTCCCAAAGAATAACATAGCTCAAGGATTAGTATTGGTTTAGTTATATACTTCAATATTTTATAATTTTTGGAATACTCTTTAGAGTAGGTGGTAAACATTGATTGGTATTTTGTGATTGATAATTGAATTGTTTTGTTTGTTTCGATGAAACTATAGCTTTCTGAAAAGTAACCAAAATTGTTTTCTCAAAATAATCACATTGAACACAGAAGCAGCATTGTTTTTAGTTGCGTATTTGCAACAATTTATAATAGCACTCACATAATTTATATATGACCGTTAAATTTGTTTTTTCATTTTAACAAATTTATACTATTTTGCTAATGTAGCTCTCGATAGAACGATGCATTTTGTTCCCCTCGCTAGGAAAATACGCCAAACCTGTGTTGAATTTGTGAGTAGTGAAAAGTGTTTTTATGTATAGTTTTACGATTATCAGGTAAGAAGAAGAAAGAAAAAAAAAAAAAAAGAATACATTTACTTAAGACAAAAATAAAAAATAATAATTTCGTAAGAAACAAAAGAGAAAATTGAGAGAAAAACTGAATATAGCCTGTAAAATCTCGTAAAATGCGAGCTCTCATATTTTCGACAAACAATTTATCTAAAATAAATAAATGCTATATTTCTCTTACATCTTATATTACTTTTATGTTTCACAAGTCTTACGATCTTTTCATGATTCATAAACATGTTGTTCTGATGTTTCATGACCCTTATAAGTCTAAAGGGTACCGAGTATGTGAAATTCGGCCGAACATTCGATTTTAACTTTTTTTTTTATACATCATTAACTATCTTAAAATTTATCTTTCCAGCTATGAATCAAACTTGCATATAAAAAAAAACCCTAAGAATTAGATTTTTTTTATTCCTTCTTAATGTATTTTGAAACTTTTTAACCAATGAAGAGCTGATAAACCTCTTCCATGGAGTGGCATTCATTTCATTTAAGACATAGCATATATTATCTGTTTAACTTTTCTAATTTTCTTCCGATTGAAGATTTAACAATATTAAAGTGATTGAAACAGTCACTTAGAATTTTTAATTGTCTATATTGTTTTTTGCGTGATTTTTAAATTTTAGGGATAATAGTCTTTGTTATGTTCTGTAACTGATATAAACAGCTATTTTAATAATTTTCGTGTACCTTGTTTTGTACGCTTAGATTATACTATATTTTCCTCTGAAAGTAGTGTCTTACAGATATAAAACAGTTGGTTAACTTATTTAAAACACCACAAAATAAGAGTATATTTAAAAAACGTAGGAAATTCGGAAAATCAACTACCATTTATATTCAGACTGTTATTGAATCAAATGATAATATTGGAACTTAAAGTGCCACATTCAGCAAATTTATCCATCAGTGTAAATGATATGATGAAAATTCAGATTCTGGATACGAAATTATATCATTGCTATATAAGTTTTGTATAAACTTCTTGCTTACAAAAATTGTAATGGGAGCACATCTGTGCGAATTAAAAGGCGAATAGACCGTATAGTAGAATTACAAATCTTTTGGAAATGTTGAATTCCTTCAAAACACGCAGAAGTTTGAGTTAATGTTTTCATTTATTTTAACGATTAATGAAATCCAAATCATTGAATTTGTCCTGTCAAATCTGGAAGCTGGCGTGACTTTCATCGTGTCCAAGCAAAAGGTGAAACATATGACCCCCCTGAGCATGCACCTGTTCCTTGACCAATAATGGAAGTCATCATACCTATATTTAGAGATTTGGAAAATATAGAGTTACAAAGTAAATGCCTTTATGGGAAATTCGTGCTCCAAAAACTGTATTTGTAACCTTCGAAACTTTAAATTTGTCTCTTATGACGTTATTTCAGGTTTTAATGTTGGAAATATAGTAAAGTGCCATACTTTATGAGGGATTAAAATTCAACCAAGTCATCACTGTGCGAAAAACATGAGGAATTAGATAAAGAACACATTATCGACAGAGAACAGAAGCAATCCAAAATTGGGTTTGGTTTTATTAACGTAGCACTAGAAGCCTCACGAGTGCTGTTGGCGACGGACTACATAATTTGAACCTTGGTCAAGTGACGAGGGTGATACCTGAGCTGGCACCCTCTATCCTAGCTTCAACACCACACCCACGGGAGACTTTGGGCCTTTAAAGATTTAACGTGCATCAGCCCCGGCTACATGGCTTGTCTTTGTTGGCATCAAGGCCTGAACCCGCTACTAGACGAAAACCATCGGCTGCGAATCCGCTACCATGACCACTAATCTACCACGGCCACAAAACAATCTAAGAATCTATCAGAGGAAGAATAAGAAAGAAAAAGAAACTTGAAGATTCTTATAAGACAGAAGGTGATAATCCTTCATATAAAGCAGTACTGTATTAAATTCTTAGTCAGCAATAAAAGTATCAATGGAATCTTAAAATGCGATTTTTTTCAAAACAAGGATTTTTCAGATTCATATGTTTCTTTTTCTCAACATCTATGAAACTTAAGAACTCAGTTTTCTTAGTGACATTTATATTCTTTATATTTCATACTTTATCACATGAGTTTGATGATTTTTGAATTTTTATTTATTTTAGGCATTGAAACTTATGCGAAACTGCTTATTTAAGACTGAATATGAAAACATAATTAATAATAATTTTATCTATTTTACTTAGAATTAAATTGACGAGTTAAATTATGTTAAAAACATATTATTCTAACTTCCATAAAAAGTTTATAATCCAATCTTACAACGTTTCTAAGAAAAAAGTACATAAATTTGGTAATTTAACATGGGAGAGATAGGACTTTCCCTGTTCCTTTAAGTCTTATGTTGTTCTCATGTCGTCTTAAATGTTCTTTTCTTAAGAAGTTGTACAATCTCTTTGTGATTGGTTAGGAACCAAAATAAAATGCTTTAAGTAAAAAAAAAAACCTCAAACAGATGATATAAAGGTTGTAACGGATTATAAAATATAATTCTCTTCAATTAGCCTTAAGGAATTATCTGTGACGTTGTTTGATGCGAGAGCGTTGACTAGTGCTTTGACTTTGACTTCATTATATATAGCCAAGCTGATTTACATAGTCAGCATGCCTATATACAATGAAGCGTTGTTTAGAGAATATGACAGATCATGGGTGATGGGAGGTGTGGTTTGAGAAATTCGTAGCAGAAGTGTAGTAGAATACTATAGACAGAGAGATCGGACGGTTAGACAACTAGATTAGTGCAATGCGTACGAGGAGACTTGACACTGGATTCCATTGAATAGTGGTCAAATGAATAGCTTTTTTATACCCTTTGCAGAGGACATGAGAGGTTGCGCTCTTTAGTCGTGATACAAATCTTAATATTTAATTATTGTTTAAGAATAAACATAGTTTTCATTATTTGGCCATCTAATTACTTAAATTGACTATAGCCAATGTGAAATATTAATTTGTGCAGAGGTAAATATTAAATAATGAAGCTTAGGCATCTCAAAGGTACACAAAAACATATTCCAGTAAATTTGATACTTGTTTTCGGGTCTTGTCCGTTGTCCTATTTATGCTAGAAACAGCACATAATACTACAATATGTCACAAACTGTTGAAGTGAAAAGCTAGAAAGAGCTAATATTACAGTTATTCAATAGTAAACAATCTTTATTGTTGTGTACTTCATACAATAAAGGAATTTTTCATTAAATGAAACATTTTCATTGAATTATAATTTTAAATAATAGTAAATTGTAGTAAATAAGAAGAGTTACGATTTCTACACTTCAACAATTTATTAAATGCATAATGTAAGAAAAACCTGTTATATTTTCCCTGGAAGATGAATGAAAGAGAATAAAGCACTTTTCGTGATAATTAGCTTCTATACAGATAAATTTATTTCTTATGCTTCTTCCTAAGTTACAGGTTGGAAAAATGTTCCTAGAAGAGCCTCAACGCAAAGTTAATTTCTGCAAAGTTTCGAAAGCTTCATTAATGAAATGCATTAAGAAAGTACTGAAAATGGTATTCTGAGTTTTTATAGCTTTATCCTAATTAGATATTTTTTGCAAATTTTTTCGTAACGCGTTTCACCTTCCAAAATATTAAAACAAAATCTTAAATTGTTTTCCTATTTATTTTGCATTCCTACGTTATTTTTATGGTGCATCTCTAATTTACTTATTTTTTTACATTCAAAGAAATTCATTGCAACGGACCGTTAAACACATGCAAGCGTGCACACGCAGAGAAGCAAAACTAAATGTAAACATCATTTGATTTTTCAGAATCCAAAATATTACAACAAAATCCTCAAATACGTTAAACAAGAAATAAAAACTTGTCTCTTGATATATTTTCAAAACATGTATCTTTTCAAAGATGTATGTTTTGAAATTCTAATTCTAATACTTTTGAAGTTACCTAAAGTAATTTTATGTCGCCATTATCTACCCATTGAAAACAATCACTTTTTCAATTTCTTAAAACTATTGTCAGGTAACTACAAGAAATTGAAACATTATGACGTTAAATTCAACCAATTCGGGTGAAAATCATTACTTTTACAAATAATTTTAATTTGAAACAAGGAACTATTATGGTCAGAGCTAAATATCCATTCATTGTAAAACGGGTTCTTGAATATATATAAATTAATATATATATAAATATTCGAATATGTTAATATATGTGTTTATAACACAGCATTTTTTTTCTAAAACTTAAATTAATTTTCATCAAAGTTCTTTCAGATTGGATACAACAAATATTAGGAAAATATTAATTTAGCAGGATTTTCCTTAGTGTATGAATTTGAATTTTACATGAATATCATTAACTTTAAAAATGTCTACAATTCCCTTTTATTAATCCATGTAATTTTTATTGTTCATTTTGGCTTAAAAATAAATAAAAATTCAAGCAACAGTACTTTCGTTTACTAATTAGCGTTCTGTACTGAAAATAGGAAATCAAATTGTTGTTATAGATGAAATGGCAAGAAATAATGAATGATAAGTTCAATTCGTTCGTCCAGTCCAATAAGTTCAATTCAATTATTTATCTAATTAATGTGAGTATTTTCAAAGAGTCAGAGTAAAAGATTTGAAACTCTTACTAACGAAATATAAATGTAAAAACAATATTAATGCAAGGAAAAATATTGAAAGTAACCATAAAAGGAACATTCTTTATATTTCCGCAATCCATTAGAAAATATTTGTAATAGTTCAGAAGAATAAATATCTTAGATATTGTTTTTATAATTTTTTATTCACATAGACTAGTACACAGAAAAGCATAGAAAAATGTCCCCAACAGAAGAAATTCATTCGTTGTTTCCTTTCAAAGCATCTATTGTGAATGCTCATTTGCTGAGAATTACTCTTTATAATTGAAAATTATTCTTATCTGAATAAGGGCAAAACTGAATCCGGGTCTGGAATAATATTTATAAATTGAAATTTAATGTTGTTTATAAAAGTCGCACTTATTACTAACACAAATGCTATTAGCAACGAATCTCGTCAATTGGTGAGGCCGAAATCTGAACTGGCCCACCTATCTCCAAATTTCCACACCAATGGCAGGACTTAGAGCATAGGCGGATTTAACCATCATCAGCCCCACTACACGATGGGTTTTCAATGTCATCAGTGTGCTCTACGATCTAGCTACCTTTTATCTTCTTTCAGCACTTCAACTCGTTTAATCTCTCAAACTGATCGTTTTTCTCTATTCACTACAATTCTCATATCGAAATGCTAATTTATATAAATCCCAATTCCTTCGCAAAACGAGATTCTCAAATTAAATAACGTGATAAAGTAGTTCAAAAGATTAATTGTGAGAGAAAAATAACGTGTGAAAACTAACAGTTAAATAATACTTATTCCTTTTTGTAGAATATTAATCGTGTAGCTTCTAATGCTACATTAGTAGATAACACAGGAAAACAAGAAACATTTGTCTTGAACTTCTACGATATAAGAAAATATTTATTAAAAATTAAAGTTTCTTCTCAATACCAAAAATAACATGTGTTTAAATATATCACATGAAGTCCTTTCATAGCTTTTAAACTGCTTTATTTTTCCGATTGAGGAGTCTGAAAGTAAGTCGTGATATACATCTAAATGTCAATAATATGGGTTTCATCAGACATTACGACGCAATCTGTATCTTTGTCATTCATTTGTAATAAATATTTGATCAGTGCTGTGCTTAATAATTTGCTAGACGTATTAAAATGTATCGCTATAGATACTGTAGATTTGTAAGCACTTTTCATAGAAGAAGCATGACTTTTTTTTTACTTAAAATTACCTATAAACATTATTTTGGATACGAAATTGGCTAGCAGGATAGGCTAGGGTCCCGATCTCGAGAATAGATTAGATAAAAGGAGATGTCAATGATTTTCCCTTTACCAATGATCTGGACTGAAGCTACAACGCGTCGCATAAATATGGACTGGTATTTATTAAAGTAAGGGGGCTATAGCAATAAAAATAATAATTAATATTTATAATATTATAAACATAAAAGTGAAATAAAAAGTTGTTTGTATTTATTAAGCAAGAATAAATATGAATATATATATATATATATATATATATATATATATATATTATTTACTCAAACAGAATTACAAGTCCATAAGAAAAAACTTAGTATAACAAATTTTTTACTCTTTCCTAAGGACTGCAGATGCTCTTTTATTTATTTGAGAAATATAAAGATAAACCAGTTTTCAACTCAGTTTACAGCAGATGACCTGCCATGTTGTCTACAATCTAATGAAAACGAAAATTAGGTACCAAAATGGACAAGGCTAGTTTAGGAAATGTTTAAGCGCATGCGATGCAGCATATATAGTATATGTAATATCTCGTTAAACCGTGGCATATATCTACAGTAAGGTATGTTAGTGTACAGAAAAATCAAACACGACATCTCGACGACAAGATAGACAACTTTTGAGAGCTTCTTTCAGCTAGAAAATGTCTCTCCGTCAATAAATCATTAACATAATTTTCCCAGTATATAGAATAGCAGTTCATTTTAACTTACAAATAAACAATATCAAGATCATTGTTGTATGTGTCAAACACCAGTGCTCAGAGCACATTATAATGAGACGCAATTACTTTGGACTCAGAGACACTGATGGATACGTGGTTTTTTTTTTCAGCACTGAAATCAAATATAGATGATCCAGATGGTTGTGTTTATTATTGGCATTATCTCTTCGCATTTTCTTTAGTCGGCAACAGGATTTGTTTCTGATATGATGAGGGCCACATTCTGTTTCAACGGTATAACAGATATACGTTTCCTACAAGAGCATCAATTTTCTGTAGATTTTCATTTTGTACTTCAAACGTATTATTTCCATTTGAAAAAAAATCTTTGGGGTGATAACTAAGTATTTCAGCACGGCAACACTTCGTTATACACCTTCACGTCAACTGAAACACAGACTATACATAACCAAATATATATTGAGTAGTTGTTAGTCCACATGTTAACCCGATAGAAAACCACTGAGGTATTATATCAATAGATGTGTATGCTCATGGACGCCAAATTTTAACTATGTTTCAGTTAAATCTGCGGACAGACCAAAGTGATTTTCTATTAGACTCGTTTTGCTGTAAAACTTAGTTCAAATCAGGCTTCATTTGTATTCAAATTAATTAGGAAAAAAAAAACAGATTCAAAATGTTAACTATAATAGATATTACTCTGCCTGTCCATATATTTTTTGGGATAGTGTAGTTATTTGTTTTAACTTCTTCAGCAAAATTTGTGAAGTTTATACGATGAATCAGTTATGTAATTAATTGCTATTGTGTTTTTCTAAATTGATTCTTTTTTCTTTTCCCTTTATTGAATTTTAATTACGCTATAATTCCAAATAAATCTCATGTCTATACACGATATATAGATAGTTTAATGGATTGCTATATTTGTTTCACTCCAACAGCAAAAAAAAAAAATAATACATTTAAGAAGCAGATGTATATCCAGTATTCAAACTCGACTTTGCATTAAGATTAGTACTTCCCATTGACGTACTTCCTATGCCCCAGTCACCAATTTATTATCCTGTAATTTATGAAGAATGCATGACATCTAATAGTTTTGATAGTGAAGCGGACATTGGCTACATTACCTGAGAGAAAGATTCAGAGCCCCATATAATAATAATGCAAGCATAACTGAATGATCTTGTGGGTGATTTGTGGATAAATATGAAAAAAAAAGCCGAATAACTAGGATAAGGTCTTCAGGAATAGAATATATTGCGCAATAATGCACTTTTAATTTACATTTATACAATGCAGAAAAAAATATTTTATTACATTTCATGAGACTGATGGTTAAATATGTTTTTGCAATATCCCCAGCTTTATGACATCTTCAGACGTATGTCACAAACCAGAAGGATACCCCAGTAAAAAGTCTTCATCCTTCTTTTTTATGACACGGATCTGGAGATAGTATGAAGCTTGGAATGTTGATGAACTTAAAAACAGTACTCCTTCCGAATCCAAAAATAAATAGCTCCATTCTAATGGGAAAGTTGGTTCCCAACTGGGAGTATACGTATCTTATGGGTACGAGAAAAGGAGTACATGAAGACAAAATGGTAATAGTGGCTACCCAACTAAAGAAATAATAACGAATAAAGAAATGAAAAAGAATTTTAAAAAGAAGTTAAAGGTTTTTATTAACATTGTAAGTATTAATATTGACCTCTCTGTCATTACCCTTTTCTATAAAAGAATGGCTGTTTTCACTGGAAGGATCAGTTCATCCTCCAAACATGCCGCACAAAAGGGGGTAAGAGCTTACGTCCATTGGAAGGATTTACCTACCTTCTTCTGACCCTGCCCAATCACCATGAAATGGTATTAACCTTTTTTGAGACTTATTCTTTTTTTCGGTGACTCAGAATTAATTGTTGATTTATGCCGAGATGTCAATAAGAACAAAGGATGAATTAATTCGCATTGTGTTTAACATTTGTTGGGGGTATTAATAATGAGGCCTAGCGTGTTATTTTTGAAATCCTACGTCACTTTTTCTACCCTCTATTATTTATATGATTTACGCTATGTATCAGTGACTAAAACGTGGACTTGGGCGAAAGTGGAATTTGACAGGAAATTCAAATGAAGTACAGTGAACATTATCTGATACTGACTGAACCAGCAATATTACACGGCAACAAGAACCAATACCAGGGCTGGTGAGTAAATATACTGTAATTTATACTTTTGCTTCAGGGGAATAATAAATAAAAAAAGAAGACACTTAAATATCTACATTAATTACAGGTTTTCATGCATGGTGAAAAAGAACTGCCCCTACGTGTTGTATGTGAGGAAGATCGGTTCAATATAGCCTTCTTTCCTCACGTCTCCTTGAACATATCAAATATCCCAAGCAGAAAGATAAAGGTAACAATATTTTGGTAAACGTGTAACTGTAAATGTTTTGCAAACATGAAAACATATTTTGAATCTGCCCAAATTGATTCTGTCAATGCTGCTGCAACAAATGCTACTTTTAATATATTAGATATTATATTGTGAGATGAGGTAAAAATATAACGTTGACGAAAATTTAATATTACAAGGGATCAAATATGTTGTTAGAAGCATGCTTGGAGAGGAAAGTGCCATAAAATACGTTTGTCAAATAAAAGTATCTCGAATATGACAGACAAATTAATAAATACAGACATAAAGCAGTAAATGTTTGTTAATCCGAAATGACAAAGACATCGACGTTGCATAACATTCTACACTACTGACTTTTGTTACGCATTTGAAAGATTTATTGTTCGGAACAATCACCTTATTTTTTTACGCAATCAAGAGCCGTCGACTGACAAAGATATGTTTGAAACAATTAATCCTTATTTCGTTGAAAAAGAAATTCATGCATCAAAATACGTTCGGCTCACTGTAAATAGAGAAAATATCATTGAATAATACTACTCAGACCTTTATACACAAGCGGCAGAAATCACCCCAAAATTGAAATGAACTCTCAACTGTATTCACAAACACAGGCTTACATTGTAACCTTTGCCTCTTGATTTGCGAAGTGTTCTTCATGAAGCAATCAAAATTGTTGACTTTATTAAGCAAAATCCTACTAAATTCAGGTAGTTTAAATTGATTTTAGAAAACTATGGTATCTTCCCCGTAACGTTTCTTTTAAACACAGAAATTAATTGATTTTTTTGATGAATTTTGACACGAGCTAATCCTTTTCTTGGAAGAGCATGATTTTAACACTAGAATTACCTGGGAGAGGGGGTCATCTGTGACCCAAAACATGATTTTCTGCTCGTTTCACAGTTGCATTTTAAAATTAAGCTTTCTAATTTTTTGACTTTTCCTAAATATTCAGTCTAATTTCTTCAAACGAATTTAGTTGAATTCTAAGGAACACTTTTCTATTTATATGACTGTATACTTAGAACTACCGTGGGATTCATAGCTGACCCAAAACTTGTAAATTGCTTTTCCTTTTATTTCAACCAGGATTTCAAATTTACATTTTTCAGTTACGAAAGAATCGTATAAGGAGATGAATTGCTCATACATTTTGCAAAAGAGTGGAAATCAGAAGAGGGTGTGTCCACACATATGACATGAGCCTGTTAAGCAGATGGTTGGTTGAGCTTTTGTGATTGGAAGTTAATGTGTCTATGTATTGAAATTCTGTATAATATTCTTATCTCTGTTATACACAAGAAACTAAGTAAAAAGAATATCTTCTCCGCTGTAAACTGAGAAGAAGGAAAACAAATTAATGACATTCTAGTTTTGCTCATGTTTAGTGATGGCACCCAGTAGAAGATGTCTTTTGAAAGAAAAAACTTTGAAATTGCTATATTAACTTTCATAAAATGATTCTTGCGACAAAAATACATTTGATGGTAATGAAAATTCTGTGATAAACGACAATAGAAATATTGTGAGAAATCTTCATATAATTTGAACGTCTTAATCCAGTTCAAGTGACAGCGAGCTGAATGAAAATATTCCAAGTAAATACAAATCAAGAATTTATGCAAAACAAGGTTTTTAAACAAGAAAAAAGTAAAAAATAAAGTATTCTATAAGAAATAAAATAAGAATAAAATATAATAAGAAATAAGAAAGAAATATAATAAGAATAAAATATTCTATAAGAAAATCCGGGACTTACACCCTATTCCAAAAGAAATATTGCTAATAGATATTCCTATAATTCCATGGAGAATTAAATCATAAAATTTTGAATATCATACAGAAATGCACAGAATTTGAAACAAGATCAAAATTAAATAAGGAAACTTAGAGCATTCCCCTCGACGATGAACTGGATTCGTTTATTGCAATATTGTATGTTCGGGAAGCTTGAGCTGCAAAAGAGGTTTCAATCACTAGCCTTTGAACAAAGACCTAGGGCCGCAATTTGTTTCACTTCAACAATGAGTAGGAAGAGAATTTAGAGATCATGCGATGTATGTGTTTTTGACTTAAAAATTTCAAGATCAGATAGATGGAAAGATGATAAGTTTGCTCTAATATCAGGTGTTTGGAACACACTCACAGAAAATTGTCTCATGTGTTACAAACTAGGAGAAAATATTACGGTAAATTAGCAACTCTTTCCGTCAAATACACGCTGTAGATTTTTGCACTATATGCCAAATAACCTGACAAATTTAGCATCAAATATTGGTTGGTTATAGATGTGAACTCAAAGTACGTAATCAATGCATTTCCATATTTAGGAAAATATGGTTTCAAATAAAATGATCCAATTTTTGGTGAAAATGCTAGTCTTAGATTAGTACAGCCTTATCTTAAAACAGGACGAAATATAACAAGTGACAGTTCTTTTACAACTCTAAAACTTGTAGAAAGCCTAAAAGAAACTGGTTTGAGGTATGTCAGAACAATTACTAGAGCAAAAAGAGAAGTTCCTAAATCCTTGAATGATACAAAAAAGGATTACATTCAACAACCTTCATGACATATAATAACACCATTCTTGTTTCTTACCAACGTAAAAAAACACAAGATTTTAGTTCTTCTTAGCACATTACATTCTTCATTAGAAGTTACTCAAAATGAGAAGAAAACTCCTAAAATAATACATTTCTACAATTCCACAAAATTTAGAGTCGATGTTGTAGATCAGATGGAAAGAAAATATTCCGTGATCTGCATCAAGACCTTGACCTATGCATTAATTTTTCAATATTTTAGATCTAGCAGCACTTAATGCATGGGTAGTTTTTAAAAAGACAACAGATTTTAATCTGAGCAGAAGTGACTATATTCTAAAATTAGCAGAGGAGCTGAGAGAGAAATATATTGCAAAAGAAGCAGAAGAAGCAGAAGTTTTCTGACCACGTACTACCTCAGAAGTTTCAAAGAAGCGAAAACATTGCCGGATAAAGTGATGCAAAGACAATACAACTAATATTGTTTGTGATAAATGTTTGAAATTTGAATGCGGATTATGCAAAGCAAAATTAGGAATAAGATTATAGCATTCTGTGAGAAATATTTCGTGAAAAATTAGTATATTGTAAGTAAAATGTCATGTATATTTAGTTTTTATTGTGATATAATATCTTATTAATCTGTAGTAACATTATGAGATTTAAATTAATTAAAATATATGTTAGTTAAAAGTTATTTTTACATTTCCTTTTATACAACCTTCGAATATCTTAAAATACATGTATTCAATTAGAAATACAATTAGAAATTTAAATTTTTTTGTTGATGATTTTCTTTTAATTGAATTTCATATTATATAATATTCTTGAAGCTAAATTTTATAAATGATTTATTAAAAATTATTGTATTAATCACAAAATATTTTATTTTCCTTCCGTATTATCATAAAAATTAAGAATAGCAGGACTGATGTCCATGGGTCAGATATGACCCGGTTGCTCTAGGTATACCAGAAATACGGTAATTCAAGTGTTAAAGATCTTAAATCAAGGTTTTTTTTATTTTGAATTACTACAAAGCCATGTATACCTGAATGATATATCTAACGATAATAACTAATAAATAAACGAATAATTTCACTTCAAAATGTAACATTTTTTGTAGTTGTAAACAAATTGTATTCATAAAAAATATTTTTATTTTTATTTTTGGCCAAAGTGTATTTAGAAACGGCTTGAAGTGTTCGAAGCACTTCATAATTTTTTTTAACAAACCAAGCTAAATATTACAGTCGGTAAAAGGCTAAATAAATGATTGTAAGGATTAAAATTCACATTAAAATTTTTTTTCAGACCCAGAAATGGGTGATAGGTGGATATCTAATCCTATCAATCAAAAGTATTTTGATCTTGTTCCATAATCAGTTCCAGAAAAGAAAAATTGCTAAAACTTGCATTTCATTCAACTCTGGTGACTTTTTTCAATGGAGGTGAGCCTAATGAGTTTCGGGGATCATCGTGGTAGTGAATTTAAGGAAATCTCTATAAAGAGGGAAAAACAGAATTTTCTTATGCTATTTGCAAAAATATGTATGGAAATTATATTGTATGTATATGTATGTATGCATGCTATATGCAAAAATATGTATAGAAACTAATTAAGCGCAGGTCCGTATTTTAGATTATATTTATCCTCTTTTGAGTCAAATTTTGATTAATTCATTATTCCTAAATATCCAATTTCTTTTAAAGTTTTTTTCCCATTGTTAATTTTTTGTCATATTTAAAAAAACGTACTGAAAAATAGTCCATTTTCATTTAATTCAACATAAGTCTTTTTTGAAGACATTTCTAAAATCTGTAATAGATGAAACAGAACATAGAGAGGAAAGATGCCTGAAGGATTTCGCGTCGGGGGTATACACAGAGTAACTGATCCAGGATACTTTGAGAACTGCTGTAGAATGTGCTTCAGGAGAAAGGTGATAACTTGAAGAAGCTACTAATTGTGTTGAAGTAAGATGATTTTAAGGAGAAAATTTGTGCCGATTTGATTGCTATTTCTGTCTTTCTGGGAATGCAATAAGGTATTAATGCTTATTCACACTTAATGTGCGAATTAGATAGTAGAGCAAAAGAAAACATTAACTCATAAGAAACTAGTCTTCTAAGAAGTCTACGGAACCCCGTTTTAAAAATATTGTTAACTGATCTCTAGTAGCAGAAGTGGACTTATTAATTCAACAACTCCCCGCCACGTTGGGATGGATAAAAAGTTTCGTAAAACTCTCGATCGGAAAGGTACGACATTTATGTTTATACAAGATATGTTTCCGTCATTAAGGACATTAAGAAGGTACATTTGCAGGTACAGACATTTGGAAACTTATGAAAAAAGTATCAGTTGTAAACAATCATGAAAATAACAAAAAGGGAGGACGTAGCGTAAAATTCGCTAGGGGGTAACAAAGCTACAAACTGCATCAAGTAGCTCAAAATATGCTAAAAAATGTTAAACATTAATGGCATTAAAACTTTATTTCACCTTGATTTTATTTAGATGATATGGGAGCAATTATCGATGTGCATTAGGCAATCGCCTACTCACTTAAAGTATGTTCAATGTAAAATGTGTAAAAGTATACTGCAGGTAAATTTAATATTTCAATACATTTCCCATTATATTTTTTATGTACTCAAGAGTACATCCAATTAAAAATTTAGCTTTAAGGTTAAGGACAAAAAAGTAAATTTTTTATGATTACAATCAATCAATGAATTCATTTTGTCGATTGCTATGGAAATTCTGTTCATGGAATTCAGTGGTTTAAATTTTATAGGTTTAAAATCTTAAAAGTACTTTTAACTGACAGATAATAGAAAGAAATTATTTTTACAGTTTCCGAAGAACAAAATTTTATTATTTCGCTGATCGTTTCGTTGCAAAAGAAGTGACTTATTTCTTGCCTTTTTCGTTTTTTATTTGAATTATGTTCTTACAAAAAGGTTTGAGATATCTTTAATTTTTAATAGTTTAGAGAAATTGAAATAATAAAGAATTGACATGAAAATAAATATGTATATTTGTAGAGAAAAGAAGACAATTAAGTAATTTTTGTTTGTTTGATGAAATAAGTAAAGGAATTGTATTACTGGATTGTTCATTGAACTTCTCCATAGTTCTCATTCAAAAAAGTCTTAATTCTCCCATTATTACTGAAGTATTATTCGAGAGATTATTATCACCATTACCAAATAAACTTTCAATTAATATTGTTTCTTCAGATTTGTTAGCAAATGTGGAGTCTTAAATTTAGCTTTTTCCTGTATGATTTTACAATACAGTGTGGTGTTACAAGTCAAACTTCATTTCTATTATGCGTAAATTCAAAAAATCAAACATTATTATCAAACATTAAGCAATACATCACAAGTTTCTGTTTACTATACAAAATAACTCATTTTTACTCGCGGGACATTTTTTTTATCTGAAAAAAAATAAACTATTTCTTTGAATATAAATAATATATTTTTTATTTATCAATAAACCATGTTAAAAATGGAATTTGGCTATTTGGCGGTGTCCATTAATTTTACGTAATTTCTATTATTAAGTTTATACCAATACGTTTCTCATTTGTGCTTTTTATTTCACTGAGAAACAAAATTGTACTTTGAATATACTTTTTATGAAAAAAATATTTAAATTTTTATAAAAACCCCTGCTGAATCTTAGGGAAATTAAATGATTTACTTAATCATATTAGAGGATGATAGCTTGCATATTGCGAGGATGATTTTAAAGGTTTTTGGAATCACTAACAAACATCACCGCTAACATAACCGGGTTTCAACGTCTTAATAAGTCCTCTTTTATGAGTAAACACGAGGCGTATCAGTTCTCTAGGTGGAGAGATATTGTGCAAACGCCTAAATTTTTGCTGTTATTGTGTAGAGACTTTTGAAGAAGTGAAAAAAAATGAGATTCTCGAGCAGTGATAAAGTACTTCATAAAAAACGTTCTGAAAGCAAATTAATTTCATGTTGAATTTCAGAACAAAATGAAGGATTCCTCTCCTTCCTATTCAACTGTTGCCAAGAGTACCAAAGGATTTAATTTTGATCAAGAGAGCTTAGAAAATGATTTAGTCTGATGACTACAGAATTATTGAGAAGGCAACGCATTGTAATTATCAAATCTTCTGCAAACATAAGAAAAATTATAATTAAAAGGTTTCCCTTTGAAACGCATGCTATGGCTTAATTTGAATTAACAAAGATCCTTTAATTTCCTACAGACACGGAGCAGAGAAGTAAGATAAGAAATTTCGAAATAATCTGTTTAATTTGTAAGGATTTTGTTAAAGGAATTTCGTAGAAAAGGTACAAACCATACCAAATATACTAAATACTGAGACACAATTAAAAACATTTCATTGTAGTGCATGTTCACTGTCAATGACAGGACGGTATCTCAAATAAAGCTGCATATGAATTCTATAATTTAAGCAGGACCATGAAAAATTTGCTGTAACAAAAAAAAAAAAAAAAAAAAAATCTGATTTTCACGAATCTGAAACATAAACTTAGAACAGAATGTCTTCAATTTATGTTCAACATACACGTGCAGTTTTGGCATTTATTGTCATTATTGTCGTACCCATTTCTCTGGTGAACCGTGTATGGTAACTAATTTATCAGATGTGTATTCAAACAGATGAAAATTTTGTATGTAAAAATATTTAATTAACGAAATTTTTGAATGAATTTAAAGTAAATCATAATTTTAGGATGTAACCAAAAACGGTACATTTAATCTGAGCAAAACAAGATAAAGAAGCGCTTATTAGCATTCCACATAGGTTAACATTACTCTAATTGAAATGTATTCAATTATATTTGAGATTCATTTATAACTTCCGTGAATTTTTCTGTATCACTAAACTTTAGCAATCTGGCTTTAATCCTGAAGAAAATGCAAGACATAGAAAAAAAAATGAATAATGAGAAATTTTAGCACACTAAAAAGTATGTAAAATTTAATTACTTCGAACTCAAAGTATTGTTATGTATAACATAGGTGGTCAATAATTTTGGCTCAGGGCCATTTTGTGGAAGCGGAAGATCTTTTAAAATGATTGCATTCATTAGTTAAATTTCAGCAAAGATATAAATTGTACCATAAAAATCAATAAAAATCAATTAAATTAAATAATGGCAGTTTTATTAAATTTATTTATCATCCTTATTTCTTATCATCTATAACTGCAAGCACATTTAGTTTTAGAGTCCGTTTAATGACAAAAATGTACCGTATTTCATTTTTCTGCATATTTTTAAAATCAAGAGTTAGATTGCTTAATGAGATTCTCATCACAACCTGCAAGTTAGTGTATGTCAAAGAGCATCTATATTTAAGCTTATCGATCTTCAAGTAAGAAATACTTTACTTATAATTATATGTAGACCTAAATATAAGGAACACTTTTTCAGCAAATTTCTTCTAACATGGAAGTTTTTCAGCACATAAAATTTTTTAAAAGTCAACTTAAATCATAGCATTAAGCATTTATTTCACAGTGTGTCTGCATGTCAGTAAGTTCAAGTTGTAGCTCCTCAAGTGTTGAGCCAATATCTGCAGTGATGGGATAAGGTAGCAAATTGAATTTTGGCTCAATTTCACTCAAATCTTCTTATCACCAGGTACCCTAAACTCTTCAGGTGATCCATATTCTTAGCAGAAACACTTTCAGAAACTTTTTGTTTTCTTAACACAGGCAAATGATGAAAATTGCCTTCACCTGCTTACCTTATAAGTAGTCCTAGTTTATTTTTGAATTATTTTACCTGCATCCACATTCCATGTGCAAACAAATCCTTTCCCTGAAATGTCACATTCAGTTCATTCAATTTCTCAGTTACATCAAACATCCTCTCATATATTAACTCATCATATAAAATTTTTGTAAGAAAATAGAGAGATATCCCCTCTCCTTCGTCTGCAGAAATAAGAGGATTTCATTCTACAATACCCAGACTCTTTTTATCACTTTGCCCAACCTCAAGCATCTCACAGAGTTGCAGTTAATTATGTCTTCATACTCTGCCTCCATATTCTCAAGAAAAAATTTGAGTTATCAATGGCGGAGTACCCTTTCTCTGATTGTATTCACCTCACTAACAAAGGGATGTACAACATGATTTAAGTCCAGGGTAGCTTCACATAGATTTTTATTAAATGTGAAATGCAATGAATAGACAAGATATCACTTTCTGAACCTTGTGTTTGTAACTTATTTTTTAAAATCTTAAAGATATGAAATTTTTTACTGAAAGCTCCAGTCTCATCTGTAGTAAAGCTTGAGGTTTTGTTGATGGGTAAACCACCTTCTCCACACCATTCGCTGCATATTGAAACAAGTCCTGACCAATTTCTCTATCGTTCATTGATTTTAGTCTAAGTAATTCTTCTGTGATGACGAACTTTTCATCAATTCCGTGGATAAAGGTGAGTAATTCTGTGGTGACCTCATTATCTGTGCTCTCATTTAGTGGCAAAGAAAATCAAACAAAATATTTCCTCACTGTCTTCAGTGGCTCTGTGAGCTCATCACTGACGCAATGAACCGCATTATCGCCCGTCTTGATATTGAAAACCTTTCAAATTTCCTTCGAACAACAGGACACAATATGCATACACTCTATTCATGCACTGCTTAGTAAACTCTTTTCATCAACATTCCCTGATTTTCTTGGCAGTTCTCATAAAATCTCTTAGCGAGCCGCATGCGTACTCCCCCTTAATGTCTGCCCACCCCTGACATAAAATGTTAATGACAAATTCGCACAGAAAGTCTGATAAAGAACCGATTGAGAAAATTTAGCTCTAGCTGCTTTTTTTTTAATTAACTTTCAGTCCGGATCACTCAGACAATATAGTTATAAGAGATGAACACCGTAATTTTGATTAACGGTCAAATGATTGAGACTACACCTGAATTGGCAACTTAATTTTTAAAATAAATTATTCTTGAATAATATAATTGTGTTCTGAAAGTGGAAAAATTTAGAGATTAGAGAACTATGTGCAACAGGAAAAAAAAACATTTAACAATTTTTTTTTTACTATGCATAAATTTCTAGTCTTTAATTTTTCTATTAAATATTTCATTTTTTTTATTTAATAACTTTTTCAAAAAAAAAAAAAGATTTCCACAAAATGTATCAACTTTTTTTCCTTAGATTAATCTGTTTTTACATGGATCTCGTTTATATCTTTTGTCTATTAAGAGAAAAAGATCCCTAGTTTGATAATATAGCGAAGAAATACAGTACATAACGAGCCACTCAGGCTAGCCTTAAATATATTGACAAAAAAAAGGGGGTGGGAAGGAACGAGTGTATGAAAAAATTTAAAAAAAAATTACTTTTTTTTTATATTTAGAAGAAAGAAAAAAAACTTTTTCTTTAATAGTTTTTTTCCAGTCGTTCCATCTTTTCATTAGGTAAGCTTAACGGCTTGCATGAAATATTGAAATTGATTAGTTTTTGTCAAAAAGAATAATCTCGCGTACACACAGTTCTTTTTTCGCTTTAGGTAATTTGCATTATTATTACTCTTTTCTTAAGGATTTACTCATTAATTAATGTTGATTATTCTCGTGACAGGAATAATGTGCTTTTATGAAGGGAAGGAAGGGCATTGATCTTCAGGAGTAATTTTCAGATCAATGTAGTAATCAGGTGATGTGACCTGGAAAAGTCTTTTGAAAAAAATAAGTAATCATCTAAATTTAAAATTGAAATGAAAATGCTAATTCTCTGAACAAATATAAAGAATTATTTTATGCATTTTACGATTAGTTTGATTTGTTTCCATACTATTTGTGTTTCATTCTTTTTTAAACCTTTCCTAGAAAACTATATTTTTAATCCAAGCAATTGGTTTTCTAATCAATTAATTATATAAAATTTAAATTCATAGGATGTTTTAAACACATTCCTTTTTTATATTTAATCTACCGTTTAAGACACTGCACAATGTACGGCAATTTACAGAGGTCTGGAAGCTAATGTAAGTAAACAATTGGACAAGGATGATTTCTTCATAATAACATTTCTTTTATCGAATTAATTACAGAATTTAAAAGCACGCTTAGATATTACAGTAACTGACTTATAATTCATAAAAAATATTTATATTCTTATAAAAATATAATTTTTTCAATTAATCTGTTTTACTAATTAATGTATTTGCAGAGTTTTCACTATGTCACGTTTAATTATTTGGACTTTTGAAACATTTTGTAAAGACTCCTTATGCAGTAATCAGAAATATCCCGCAAGAACATTCAAAGACAAAATTCTGTTATATTTTCTTTTTTCATTAATTGATACATTTGCATTGTTTTCCATTCACATTCATAATTATATTTTATTTTATTACTTACACTTTTGTTAAATAATTCTGCAATTCAGAACATTATTAATATCTTTTTGTGTTATCAGGTGGTTAAAAATATATTAGAAATAAAGTAATTTTCGAACAATAAAATGGATTTCATGAAGGGAGAGAAAAACTCAGTAAAATATTGGTAAAAGGACAAATAGTGTTAACTGAATCTTAAGGAAATGAAAACTATAATCTGACAGTAAAGCACCAATAATTATAAAATGATTCAACATTCATTCTAACTCAAAAAGATACTGATAAACTTAAGAGATGGCGATTATTTGCTATTTTTTGGATTTGTTATAAAAAATGTAGGTTGAATAGAAAATTTAATATTTCTCAATTTTTAATTTCTGTCTATCAACTTCATGTAATATAAACTTTTACGAACGAGGTACATAAATCCATAAAAAATTTATTAAAAGTAAATATAGTAATTTCATTAGAATTTTTATTATATTTTATAAAAAATAGATACAAATATGAAGGAAAATTATTAGAATTTACGAATATCATGTTTATAAAACACTATACTTGTTTCTCATTAGTTCCAGTAGATAATGCAAATATTCCCTTAATAGTTCCAATGGAAACACAAACTTTATTATGCGTTTTATTACATTGAGTTTGGATCTACAGTTCGTTGTTGTCATATATTGCTAAGAATTGATGACTCAAATCAATAAATGCTTTCTCATGAAATTCAGTAAGTCCAGAATTAAATCCATGCAGATATACTTCCATCACTGTAGGCAAGCAGATCAGAATGCGACGGAGAATTTCTTTCAGGAACTTACATTTCTTAAGAAATCCATACTACTTTTCAATAGGCTTAGATTCAGGTAAGTAAGTTGTTAAAATCAAATTGCTTACACATTTCACCTTTCATCACGTTTATTTAACAGATAGGCTAAAACAATGAACAGTATCAACTCAATACAAGATGCTACAACATTTCTAAGACTTCAAATTTGTTCATGTTGATTCTCTTACGCGTTTAATATTTTAATAAAAAAATTAGCATTATTTCGTTTGTGTAAAATTCATTAAAATTTTAATCCACCTAAAGAGACCGAAATCACTTAACAAGGATGTAGAGTTTCTTCAAAAAGTCATGGTCTAGTAATATTAAACATTTTTGTGATATCAGTCTAATGGAGACAAATTGAGAATTTTTAGCAAAAGTACTTTGTGATGCTAAAACATTTTCTTGGTAAAAAGTTTTTATTTGAATACAAACACTTTTTTATAAGAAATTTCTATTATTTTTCTCATAATGTTGAAAAACAGGATCCATTGCAAGAATAATTTTTTAAATATAAAACTACTCGAATTGCAATATCAGTACAGGAAAGAGTCTTATGGGTACCTGAGTAACATTCATTTAAATTTCAAAAAAAGTTAACAAAATATTCCCTTTGTAAGAGGTGAGTATTACAGAGTATTTCGCAAATGAAACAAATAATAAAATAGCAAGAACAATTAAGTCTAGATATTAGGTAATACATTTAAGATTACAAAAATAAATAAGATCAGTGACTTGAAAAACTTTTAACTATACAAACTTTCGTTTTGATATTTGTCAAAAATAATTTAGTTGTAACCATAAAAGGGAATAACTGAAAAGTAATAAATATAATACTGAGTTACAATCTAATTACTTAACTAAACTTCAACCAGTCATAACTATCGAAAAGATAAAATGCATAAATGCTTTAAGAATAACAAAATTAAAAAAAAAGAAAGAATTAAAATAATAGTTTTTGAACAGAGGTATCATGAACTAAAAGAAATTGGTGGAGTCAAAGTAACCCAAACTCTCACTCCATGCGTAAGGTAATTCTTTTTTTGTTAAGGAAAGAACAATACTTTTATTCCAGGGATACAAATTTTACTTAAACCTTATGCGAAAACAAAAAATTGCTTCTTTTTCATTGATAACCATTGTTCGAATTTCAAAATGTTATTAATGAAGGCATAACCAAAAAGAAAAGATTCATTTAGAAAGCATGAAGTAAATTGACACCATATTCGTATTCTAATGTATTTATCGCGAATATATTCCTTGATTACGAATGTACAATCCTTGATTATTTTAAATAAAACATATTGATGTTTTTTATGAGCATAATTTTTTTCTCGAAAGAGGTAAGTTACTTACCTCTATTAAGTATTTAGTTAATTAATACTTTTTAATGGAATATTTTTGGTCATTAACCTTGATAAGTATTTTATAAAAGTAATTAACAAATCATAAATACTCAGAAAATTTTGGACAATATTTCTACACTTTAAAATGAACAGAGAATAACAATGGTCCTAATATTTCTATTAGTCTACTGAAATATTAACACAAAAATATAACATTATTATAATACAAGTTATGTTTCTCCAATATTTGTATTTCAACTTATAGTAATTCTTATAAATTGCAGACATCAACGTTAATTGTAAGCGTTTTATTCAATTTTTACTTTTAAAAATGGTACATAATTATAAATATGATATAAAACAGAAAACATACACACACAAAAATGCTGAAATGCAAGTCATGAAAACACATGTCATTATACTTGAAATAATTGCTAATTAATGCTGTAATGTTAAAAAAAATTGTATTATTTAAAAGTATTACATCTGTAGTTAAAGGTACTCAATATAATCTATAATTTACAGTAAATATTTCAATTTTTATACAAACTGTGGAATTTTCATTCTTTGGAATAAATTTGTAAAAAAGGATTTTGATTGTTTTCAAACAAATTTATCTGATCTATGTTCATTATATATAATGCTCAGAAAAAATATGGGAATTAAACTTTAAGTTTAGTGCAATTTTTTCAAATTTATATTTGTTAAAAAATATTACCTATAACTTGCTAATACTTTTGGTAAATTCTATTCAAATTATTTTTGTTGACATATTTTATTATAAGGAAAAGATTCTTTTGGGGACTAATGTTAGATATATTCGAATTCTGATGGGTTATTAATGCATGAACTCTTAGTAAATTTATTACATTAATTGTATTTAATACAGATTAAATAATTAGACTTACTATTTTTGTTAGAATACTAAGTCTATTCAAGGAATATTCCTTAGTATTTCTTTGAAAGTGTTCAATAATAGGATCCTAACTAAACATGGGAATATCATTCATTTTTTTTTTCTTTTTTGGAATATCTTATTGTGATTCCATAACCAATTTTCATTTTAGAATTCTGATATTGGTAAAATGAATTCGTATATAATTTTTATATGTATAGTAAACTTTTAAGTGTTATTGTTTTGTATGATTATGAGTTCCTTTCTTTTTATTTTCCAAAATGTTTAAAAATTTCTAGTTTTTAATGAAATAAATATTTTTATACAACATAAAATAAATATTTAATAATTTATATATTAATGTTTTTCCAACAAGAAAGCTTAATTTCCCACGTTTATATATTTTGGTGTGAAAAAATGAAAGTCTCCAACCCCAAAAAATAATAATAACAAAGATGAAAATTCACGTACGAATAACAAATAAAAACAAATTCTTTATTGATCCTTCTGTTTTATAAGGTCGTTGCAGCGAAACTCTTTAATACTTCAATGATTTTCATCTGGAATCCATTATCTTGTCATATTTTAAGTAATAAAATTCTAAAACTATTTTACGGTAGAATTGCAATAAAAGAACTTTAGAAAATGAAGAATAGAGAAAATATTTAATATTATGCATATCATTCAACGAAGGAATAAAAGTTGATTATTTGCTTATAAATAGTTTACCTTGAATAGAATTTTCCCGTAAAATATCACGATTTCTTTTACACAGCCATTTATCAATTTACGGAGATTAACATTTTTATAATATTCTAAATATTTCTCCTAAAGTGACATTTTTAATGAAAGTAATTCCGTAAAAATATGTTACGAAAAAAATATTTTTGTTCAATCAAACTATCGTTATCCTATAATAACATCAAGTTCTGTAAAAATATTTTAACTTGCCATCATTTCAGAAATAGAATATAAGAACATGGATATAAAGATCATGAGCTTCGCGTCTTCAGAAATTCTAAATGTGATATGATTTTGAATTCTGGTTGCTCCCAAAGAATACCATTTGGATTAATATACATTGATACACGTTAATCTAATTGTAATTCAAATGGTCAAGTGACGTAATTTGAAAGTTTTACTAGTGAAGTATCAACTCAAGTTGTGACATTGGGCTATATCGCGAATTTCACCTTCAACTCACGTCGGGAACTTTTCTAGATTCGATTACAATGAAATTACGCCCAACAAGAGGAAACATGTTTCAAGTATATTAGACTTAAATTCTGTATTGAATTGAATTGAACAGATACATATATAAGCGGCGAAATAATTAATATTCATAAGTTAGTTATTTTGTGACAGGAAATCTACGTGAGACGTCTGAACTAGCCATTTGTAATCTAAGAAGTGATCAGAGGTTTTTAGAAAATGTAGATAAAGTATATAGGAATCAAACCCTCAATTCTTGCTATACTATTCACTCTAACACGAATGAAAAAATAATAAATAAATTTATTATTATAAACCATAAATCAGCGTTAATTAGAGAGTAGGATGGCATCAGAAATATTCATAACTTTTATAAAATTAAATTGATTTGGTTCATCTATCTTCATTTGACTGAAAAATTTAGCAACTATATATTATAAGACCTCTAATGCAAATCGAAGCAATCAATAACCAGTGTGCGTTACAAGGTTTCGTCCAAGTAACTTGAGAGTACAATTCGAGATAAACTCTATACTTTTAGTTAAGTGATTTAATTCAATTTATCAAGAAGCTGCAAGCTAATTATAAATGACTTTTAACAACATTCAAAAAACGAGTTTAAACCTGATTCCATATCAGCACATACTCCACACCACTCCACAGGAAGCTCAGCTCCCTTAATTCCCTTTTTCACATGAGTGAAATTAGGACGATAAATTATACTCTCCAGTCACAAAACAAGCTAAATATAGCTATCATGATCTCACGAATAATTGGCAAAAGGTGCAACTTCATAATCGGAATATAAAGCTCAAAAATAAACATAAATTGCACCCAATGATCATAATGAATTAAAATGTGTTAAACGATGGTGATACAATAAAGAATTTGCTTTGAAATCGTTTAACCATCAACCAAGAATGCAAACTTCTATTAAAAAGTCTCCAGAAACTCAAAATATCTGGCATTAAATATATAATTTCTTCTTTAAGAGGAAGTATTTTTTGGAACAGGGTTTATTAACCTTTACGAAAATTCATTGCCTAAAATTCTGTAATTTCAAATATTAATATATGAATTCTTCAAGAATAACAGGTAGCAATTTCTACAAGTGTTTGAGGTTATTTTAATTAAGTGAAGTAATTAAAAAGGTATAAGACGAAGAATGAAACGAAGATACTTCGCAAAAAATAATGATTCATATTGAATAACATATATATATATTTATATATATATATAGCATTGAGAGCTAAGCAGCTGAGATTTTTGAACAGAGAAATTATATTTCTTTTGAGTTGTTATACATTATTTGATTAAGAGGGGGAAAGTTGAAAATGAGTTAATTTCATTGAAAATATGCCTTTTGAATTGATAAGTTCTAATATTAAGAAATTAACGCTTGTACCATTTGAAAATTACTAAATGTATTGAATACGCATACTATTTTACAAATTAATGGTCAATATAATTGCAAAGTTATATACATAAGGTTATAAAAAACTACTGTTCTAGTCATATATGTAAAGTTCCAGTCTTAACAATTTTGAATTTGTTGTACATTGAATTCGCATGGATTAATTTATTTCACATTGACTGATCAGGGATTGATTTACTAAACATTGCTGCTCCTGTAGTGATTTAGAAGAAAAATTCAAACGCTTAAGGAGAGCAATATAAAGTTAATGGATGGGTTTGAAGTAATGTTTCACAAGAGGTGTTATATGGCATCACTTGATGATAGCTCTCATAATTTTGAACCACCGTTGATTGACGAAAATGACACTTTCGCTGTAGCCTTCACTTCCCGACTGCAACATTTCAGTATTTCAGCTACATCAGGAGCAGTTCCATTTAATTCGAAGTATCCACCTTTTTTCAGTGCGGTGGGGTTTTAGTGAATTACTACCATCAGCCCTTTCCTACCGATAACTGAAAACTTTCAGTATCGATTGCACCCCATCATGGTGAAAAGTGAACTACCTTCTCTAAGCAAGCTGCAATGGAGTGCTTGCGCTCCGCGACACCAAGTGCAGATCTTACCAAATGCGGTAGATTTTGCGCATGGCTCATAAAACAGTTACAGTTAAAATAATCTAAATACAAAACTTGTGTAATTGGTACACAGTTCTATAAAATTTTGATAATGGTTAAAATGAGGAGGTATGTATTTCTTTTAAAGAAAAAACTTCGTAAGCTACATTTCTTTGCACTTCAATAAATTTAGGACTTGCAGCATATTTAACCAGAAAGTTCGTGATTATTCAAAGAGACTTTGGGACATTTTGTTGCCTGATTATTTAATTGCACGTATATCAGCATAAACATTTAACAAAAAGAAATTGCAATATTTATATATTGCAGGAAGTTATATATATATATATATATATATATGATATTAATTGGTAATAAGTTTAATGGCACACAGACATTAATAAATCATAATCTGAGTATTTTTGCACACAATGTTTGCAGAAATAATTGAGGAAATAAAATGCAATAGCATAAAAGTCCTCAGTCGCTTATAGAGATAAATAGATTACTTTAAAAAACTATGACTGAAACAACATGTTAAATACCTTTTGTTCCAATATTTTTTGAAATACTGAAATTTACAGAAGAATACTGAACGTCCAGGATATCAAATGAACTTTCAACAAACATTTATAGTACTTCAGTAATTAATTAAAACCATGAATAATAATTAATAATGTACAACTTCTGACCTAAAATGCATTTATCTTAAAATAATTTTAAAACTCTCTCCCTTTTCTTAAAGCTAGGTCTAAATTATTTCTTGAAACTAAATTATTGTCAGAAATAATCTTAAATATTGAAATCTTAATGCTTCAAACTATCAAGACTTCAAACGCGCAAGATGGATAAGAAGATCAATAATAAAATTCTTCTAGTACTGTGGATCTAAAAGTTCTCTCTCTCGCTCTCTCCTCTGAAAGTATGTTCAATTTGTCTACTCTAAACGAGGAAGAATGTTCCAGAGAGGGATGAAATGCAATTTTCCAAATTCTTCTTTTACCACAAGGGGAGTAGACCAGTCAACCCCTATCAAGATTGTACGCCCCATTCCCTTCAGGAACTCCAATGACCCAACAACCATTAAGGAATGATGGGGATGGGGAACAAGTATTGAATCAATAAGGTTTTCGACGGGGATCGGAGAAGATTTTGTGCGCTATTCTGATCCCTACCGACGATGAGGATGAATAAGAGAATCCTATTCCTCGCACCCCCTAATATTTCCTGCCATCCCACACAAATCTTCAAGTGCTGTGTAATCCACTTTGGGAGAAAAGATGGGAACTGTCGACTTGATACATTCATCTTTATTTTGTGGGGAGTATAGATTCCGCTCTCCCTTTTAACTTGTTTCGAGACAAAAAAAAGTATTGGTGTGCTGACTTTGGGAGAGAAAAATATAAACATAAAAATTTTGATTTTTCTCATCTGAACAAATCAAATTTTATTTTAATTTGATTTGTTCAGATGAGTTCTAGTGGTTTATTCTAATTGTGCGATTCTTCAATAATTCTAAGCCTAATGTGTGTGTTATAGTTACTCATATATTTTTCTATATACTCTCAAAAATATTTTTTTTTCTTTTAAAAGAAAATTTCATGAAATCATAGTTGTAAGGTTTTTACATATGTTTTGAGGTTGTAATTGAATGTATACGATTATAACACATTCATATTTAGAAATAATGTACAGAGTATTTATTTATATATATATATACTCCATACATATGTGTATGTGCGTGTATTTTGATATCATTGAAATGATGAAGCAATTAATGAGTGTGAATTATGTCCTCTTCCTAATATTTCTTGATGGCTCTTAATTATTTGTTTCTGATTTTTCATTGTTTATCATTGCTTAAGGTTCCCGTCTACCCACCATTTTGATTTCGTGGACGTAATGATAATTCTATGGGATTTCGACATCAATTCTCACATCTTTCCTATTTCATCTATTTGAATGCAACAAAGTGTATCTGAAAGAGCAAAAAATAATGAATGCTTCTGTGGAATTACTTTTTTCCCAACTTTTAAAAATATTTTTATTCTTATTTTAGTTATTCATTTGAGAGTTTTCCGGTCTTTAAAAAATATTTTTAAATATTCTTAAGAATCGAGAAAAAAATAAACTTCTTAATTTCTGGGGAAAGAACACTCTCATTTTCCACAGAAGCATTCATTATTTTTTACTCTTTCAGATACACTTTGTTGCATTCAAATAGATCAAATAGTAAAGATGTGAGAATTAAAGTCGAAATCCCATAGGATTAATATTACGTCCACGAAATGAAAATGGTGGGTAGACGGGAGCCTTAAAGTAATATTAGAGATGGATGTATTAGTTTTAAAGCATGATCAAGTGACGAGAACGATAATTGAGCTCGTCTGTCTGTCTCCAGAATTATACAACATATCATATGATGGTTTTGAACCCTAACATATTGAATGTGAATTATCCCCGATGCATGATAAATTTTCAGAGGCATCATGGTTCGAACCGTATAGTTTCGAAATGTGATGAATGAAAAATTTATAAAAACATTCAAAAATCTTTAGTTTCTAAATCTTAAAATTTCTCAGGAAACTTGTGATCAAATTGAAAGTTTATTTTCTGAAAAATCTCAAGAAAGTTTTAGATTACAGCAACCAAATGAGCAATTTGCATAATGTTAAAAAATATTCCATTTTGTGTATCAAATAATTCTTCGTATATTTTCTTAAAATTATTTAGGGAAAAGTACTTGATGCATGAATAGACGTATAAGTGAAGTATTCTATGTATAAATTGGTACATGGAGAAATCCTTCCCCATGTCTTTTTTTACAAAATTCTACGTTCTATTTAAATACAGTAAATTGAGCACATTCTACTTCTATTGCTTCATGCTGCATACTTTCATATTTTAGTTCTGATTAAGTAATAAAACTTAAGTACAACAGTTCTAAAACAAATAAAGCTTTGTTAACATAGGCTGTTCTATTTTGGGCTTTCACACTAACACCACTCTCGAAATGACTGAATGCGGAGTTCATGTCTAGACGTGGGGCAACAAGAAATATTTAAAATTCATTTCATGAAATAATTATTTTCAATAACTTCATATTTCATAATAAAATACATATAAAATATTGAAATTCGTTCTGTACTATGAGTATTCCATTTAAAATTCAATAGTAAATAAAAGTGTTAAGCAATATTCTCTAAAAGTGGAATTTAAATATTAAAATATTCCATATAAGAGTATATCGTTATTCATAAGAAAATAAATTAAAATACACCATTGAGTAGTTCATTAAAATTATTAAATGTGAGGAATGAGTTTATATTAATTAAATACTAGTTTATAAATGATGGTTCTCTTTAGAATTTTTCTAATTATTGTTGTGGATAACTTAAATCTTCTAGCTGCTACAAGGACTGATTTTATGAATTTGCGGAAAAATGAGCAGTTTTATATTTATTAATGTAAATGAAAGACATTTTTATGCAGCGTATTCTTCTGTGTCGAAAAATCAGTCAAATATTATTTATCTCTCGAGTTGATTCATACACATCTTTAAAACATTTTGATTATTTTATACATTTCATTGTTTTCTTTTTAAACCACAACATAATTTAGTCCACTAACCATATGAATTTTAAGCAGCATGAAATTCTCATAATTTTTTTTTATTTCGTTTAATGCTTCATTATAAGCGTATTTAAAATTTCAACTGGTCATCATACTTAAAAGACAAAATATGCTTACTTCTTAGAATTTGCTACATTATTTATCAATAGTAAATTAAAATTTAAAAAAAAATATATTATTTCGAGGAAGCTTCATGATGATATTCTCATTTTTTTTTCTTGTTATTTTTAAGGCTGTTATTCGAAACCCGTACAAAACCCCGTAAACTTGCCGAGTGATCTAAAATCTCAAAATCTAAATTCATTTATGTCATTCTTTTTTGAATACTAATATTGGGTTCTGAAAATAATTAGGGATAAAGGACTTTCATACTGTTCCAAAAATATTTAATGAATAACTCTTTATTGAATTATACATTTTTACTTCTTTATTATTGCACAAAATTGCTATATCTTTTTAACTTTCCTTGAAAACATGAAATGTGTGACTTCAAAATTATAACTAAGCTTTATATAATTTGTTCCTAAAAATATGGAACTAAAGCTTCTCAGGATATTCGATCAGCTTTATAAAATATTCTGCTCTAAACGAATTTGATTAAAATCATTTCTTACTTTTTATTAAGGGGGGAAATATTTAAAGGAAAACACATATAAAATTATTGAAATAGAATTTTTGTAATCGATGAAACGCTGGTAAAATTAATTTATTTAATATGAATCAACAAAAAAAATTAGAAGAAACCCTTTAAAGTATCTGAATTCCAACAGACTGGTAAACTAAAATAACAATACTGGGTCATATTTTTGAAGTCGGAATTTAGGAATAAGAAAATATTTGAAACAGCATTTTTTAAACACAGGGAAAAAGAGATTATTTGAATATATATATATATATATTTATTCAATATATATATTTCTTTACATATATATATATAATGAAATTTTATGCATAATTTTAATTAATTAAGACATCACTTTTAATACTAAAGCCTTGTGTTTTTGATAACTTCTTTTCGTAATGTAGTTTCAAGGTAAAGGAGACACCTACGACAAAGGAAAAATTATTCTTCTGATTCTGAGCCAAATTTAAATAAACGTCACCTTTTTAAAATTATTAGCAATGGAAGTTATATATATATATATATATATATATATATATATATATATATATATATATATATATATATATATATATATATATATATATATATATATATATATATATATAAATTGAGATATCTGTATATTTGTATAAATGTTTAGGAAAAAATATTCTCACATTTGTAAAAAATGAATAATTATGTATGCGCATTTATATTCAATAGCTGTATTTACAATAGTTAGTCATGTACTTATATTTAGATAAATCTTGCATTAACTCTATTGTATTTATACCTTTATGAATTTGCAGAACATTTATAAGCTTAGCGTTCTGTACATTGAACATTATTATAATTTCTAAATCAAATTCAATAATTATTTTAAATTTCCTGATTCAAATTTTCCATATTTTTTTATTTTACTATTGAACACTAGTAATTAAAATTTATGATTGTTTATTGGAAAGGTTTTTACTCAGATGTATATAAATAACCTTATTTCATAATGAGCAAAGTACCAGCACAATAGATGAGGTAGAATGTAACGAAAATGAACCATAATCCTTAAGAAATGCATTTCAAGTAAAACGCAAATGTAAGTTTTCTTTGGAGTAGCATATCTCTATTACCCGTTTCGTCTGTCAACATAAATCTTAATCTATTCATAAATATAAATTATAGCTTAATTCCAAGCACAGATAAAGTAGCTAATTACTACACACCAACAATTCAGGAATCTAGGCAATTACTTTTAAAAACATTATTAAAGGGGAATACTCTCTTCCAGTTCAATACCCCTAGCCACGAGTACTTATTATACTTCTCTATGAATACTCACGAGTACCGTATCCAAAAGTACTCTTACTGGTAATTCGATACCAGTAAACCTATCAAGGAATCTTTCGATCTGACAGAGTCGAATCTTAGCTTTTATAAATCATACAAATTAGGAAGAAATTCCAACGCTTTATTCAAGGCCTTCACGCAACAATTTTCCTCTTATTGTAACCTTTCTATGTCTCCAATTCAATTCTCTATCGTTTTTATACAACTCGATTATATCTACTCACTTCACTTCTAAAGTTTACTTAATTTTCTTAACCACGTTTCATTTGGTTGGAAAGAAGAAGCTTGAAGTTTAAATATAAAGTCAGAAAAAAACATCAGTTGTTAGTTAAGGAAAGTTTCACAAATAACCTATGCAACAATGTGAAGACACCAATTTCAAAATTCAATTTCTCTTATTTTATCAACTTTATCAAATTCTCCCAACTATTATTACAAATTCTGAAAAGCACGCCTTTCCTTTTTTAACAGTAAATAATAAATGCAAAGTTTGAAGCTTTTTAGAAACTCTGCTAGCTTAAGAATTTTAGTACATTATTTTCGTGGCAAAACATTTCAAATCACATTTACTCTTAGTGCAGCTCTGAACAAGCAATAAATTTATTTTATCGGTTTGAAAGCTAATTACCAAGAACAGTATTAGCTAGATTAGCACACAGGAAACTAATCTGTAGCTCTCTAACACGTTGTAAAGAGCCTGATTATTTAAACAGTTAAACAGTGAGCAACTGATCCCCTTTTACCATGATTTATTAATACATTACCTCAAGGAACTACTAGTTTCGTTGAAAAAGTATATTAATTATTTTTTAAATACTAAGAAAACAGTTTTTATCACAACATATTTTCTAATAAGTGTGCATTATCGGTTGTAATACGCAAAATAATAAGTTCTAATCCAGAAATTATGCTTAGATTTAAATGATTTTGCATTTTTAAGGTAGATAAGAATTTTATTTGTTTGTTGTCTTAGTGTTGACATTAACATGGCAGAAAATAAAAGTATTACGGTTTACAGGAATATATATTGTTAATTTTATCGGATTTTAAGTATATATTTTTCGTGAAAAACTACTAGAATTAGGAACATTTTCAATTTCTAAAGAAAGAAATTTTTTTTTTCTATTAGTTTAATTTTTGGAAGTAACGATCCTTATAGATACGCGAGTTTCATTAGCAATGGTTATATTAATATAAAAACTGTCTCCATCATATAAATAGGACAAAAATTAAGTTAGTACCGTACATACTTAGGTTTTCGCGATGCAAACCGTAACACGAAATTTGTTGGCAAGAATTTATAATTCTACATAAATTTCAACTAATACATAATTCTACATAAATTTCCAACTAATACATAATTCTACATAAATTTCAACTAATACATAATTCTACATAAATTTCAACTAATACAAAATTCTACATAAATTTGAGCCAATTTAAAATTCTACATAAATTTAAACCAATTTACAATTCTATGTAATTTTCTTTTATCTCTTTTTCGAATTTGTTATTTTTATTACTTTTCTTTTCACTTACTTTCATTTTCATTTAAGAATCCAAGTTGAGATATTAAACTAAAAATGATTTACATATGGGATATGGTCCCCTTACATAGCCATTACATCATGACGGCATGTGGACAGGAATAAATTTTAGAGTCCCTGTAGCAGTCGATTTCTCTCCAGAAGCAAGGCAGCTTTTAGCTCAGGAATGGCTCTCGGAGGGGGAGAACAAGACGCAATTATGTTACTCTCCCAATGTGTGGCCTAGACACTCTCTATAGGGTTAAGATCAGGATATCGTGATGGCCAGCCCATGCGGCGAATACTCTCACTTTCCAGGTAATCCTTTATTAACTGATCCGTATGTGGACGAGCGTTTTCATCTATTTATAGGAATTCTAGATTTACTTGCCCCTCGAAAATCAAACATATGGCTCTAAGATCTGTAGGCAGTCAGGAAGCCTTTGTGAAACACAGTCAAGGATGCGCGGCCATGCAACGTAATGCCTGCTCAAACCATTATAACTCCAACACCGTAACGAATTTTTTTCCTATCGAGGTTGGGATGGCATCGTGTCTTAGGCTCTCTCCAGATGCTGGTACGCCTAAAAATAATGTGTAGACTCAATTTAGACTGATCTGTAAAATGTACGGTGCCCTACTGAAGCCTATTCCAAGGCACATGTTGTTGTCTGCAACATGTTGAATGCGCTCTCTTGTCTGCTGTAGTGAGTGGAACTCAAACGACCAGTCTTCTGGTATACAGATATCTCTCATGAAGTCTTTGAGTAACTGTAGACCGTGTATCTTGTGCTCCAGTGGCAGCATACAGCTCACGTTCGAGTTGTGAAGCTGTCACAGACCTGTGTCGTAGCATTAAAAGTGTAAAATAACGATCATCAATATTAATTGTGGATCTTGGACGATCTTGTCCAGGTAATCTGGATGTACATCCAGTGTCCTAAAATATTTCCACAAAGTGAAGATGACACTACGATTTTACAATGAGTCTTGCAGTCATCTAAAATAGTAATTTGCCTAACTGAAATCTGCTGACAATTGTCCATCTCATTTATTCGCCCATACGTTCGGGGCTACTAGTTTTAGCTCTTACTTTATAAATTTTCTTCAACTCTTGCGAGAAACAATGCGAATATTTTGGATGAGTACGAGCACACAAATTACCAGAAACCATTCATGCAGTTATATCTCAAATTATATACAGTACATGCAATATCCATGCAATTATATACAATCGCAGCTCCACAGGCACGCACATATACCCATTAACCTACAAAACTACAAGGAATGCTTTTTTTCTTCACAAATAATATTGTTTATTACATTAAGTATGTATATCATAAATTTACAGTGGAAATTAAAAAGAAAATGCTATTACCTGTAGAAAAATAGAGTATTGCGTTCACGCAACGTCAGCGAAATAGGAATACAAAGTGAGTATGATTGTACTCGGAAGTACACTTTTCTTGGAGTGCTGAGTGTTTGAAGAAAAAATTTATTCCCGTACCTCTTCATCATAAAAACTGACTGATACTGTTTTAAAGAATTTTAATATTATTTGTGCATTTCAATCAGAGTATCATCATATTTTAGGAGTAATTTTTATAATTTTGATTTTTAAAATTAAAATTATTTTTGAACTAAAAATAACATTTAAAAATGTTAATTAAAAAGTACAATGCCTCCATGAACTCAAATAATATGTCTTTCCTTGACATTGTCTTTTAAAGTAAAATTTGTTTCAATTATTGAATATTGTTACATATTGTAACAGGATAATCGTAGATGATTTAGGCGTATAAAATGTAAAAATATTTAAAGAAATCATTTACGGGTATCTCTAAACCAATAGCATTTCTTATTTTTTATTAGATTTTTTATGTTAGTATAATATTTGCTCAATGAATATCAACTTCATTTTAGTTTTAATCTGAAATGTACTTTTGAAGTAGAATGAAAATATTAGCAAGGATGAATTTATAGTTTTAAATTTTCTCAAACTGTTTGGTTGGTTTCAGAAACTTTCAGTTGAGTATAACTTTAATTAAAAGTTAGACCAAGTACCAGATATGCTCTGAATTTAGTTAAATGTATTTGGAATTTACATGCCATGCTTCTGTTTGAAATGTTTATTCGAATAAAGTAAAACTGGGAAATGTACGGCGCAAGATTTCGGAAGGAAGACTTGATGTGAATTTTAGTTCAAAGAGCGTGAGAAATGTTCCTTGTACAAAAGTTTCGCGTTTAATTTTAGAATGTTCAAGATAGAAAGTTTTGTTATGTTAAATTAAATAATGTAATGCATCTATATTTACTCGTAATGAGACCATTCAATTTACTTACCATTAATTTACTTCAATTTAATTCTAGTAATATACATCTTTGAATTTTTCAATGTATATGTTCCAATGTTCTTAATTTTCAACTACATTTAAAATTTTATTTTTTATCGCATAATTATTTTTGTTAACTATAATCTAATGAATCTGTTTTTAGTTGTTTACATTAGATGAATGGGTGAGTTTTTTCTATTATTTAGTTTTTATATTTTACTCAGGCTAATAATTATACAAAGATAATTCTCAATCATATAAAAGTGAAGAAACAAACTTAGAACTATAAAAAAGAATACTAGTAGTATCATATTAACTTATGTGATAAATCACTGCAACATACGCTGGATTCTACAATTGTAACTTTGAAATAATACTGAAGAAGTGAGGGGCGAAATATATGAGACCACTGAATAAATAACTTTAGACATATGTTTCAAAAATTATTCAGGGAATCACATAAGTATGCGATACCAATAGGTAAACCTACACTAGAGAACGTGGGGAAAATATATGGGAATACTAAATAAATAAGTTGTTAGATATTTATTCTAAAAATAATTCAGAGAATCATATACGTATGCAATTCCAATAGGTAAGCCTACTATGATTTTAGTGCTTTTTGTGATGGAAACTCTATAAAGTATGTGCTTTGTAGTAAATTTAAAACATTCATTATTGGTTAATTATCATTTTTTAAAAATAGAAAATGAATGTAATGGCAAAAATCATTACTAATTTAAAGAATAAAAAAGATGTGCTTTATTTTGTTGTATGGAATATTTTCCAAACTAATTACAAAATACAAAAAGGGGTTTAGATTTTAGCACGACCTTATTCACAAGAACCAATTGTTTTTTAGTGTACAATTCACTATTTATTTAGAACTATTATTGTGATTTAATTATCTTAAAATTGAGTAAATATACGAAAGTTAATACACGTATACATATTAATAATAGATATTTTTCTAGCATATTATTTACTATACATTCATTTTATTTTTAGTAAATATTCTGTCCCAAAAGTCTTATGTACATTTACAAAGCTCTTTTTAACGTGAGGTAATTTTATGTATTTTCCAGATCATTTTTACTTTTTATTTAAAAATATAGAAATGATTATCGTATACATTGTTATGAAAATAATAAAAAAAAACACAAAATATAACGTCTTTTTTTAGTTCAGAAAACAACAAATTAAGCAATTCATTTACACCTTATACATATCTTCTTAATGATTAAACCATTTTCCAATAATTGAGCTCATGTGATATTTTGAAATTCACTTCTTTTGCAAATCTTCTAATTTTTAATTTAACTCATTTAATTTCCTTTTCTGTTGCTAGTTGATTCCAATTATTATAAACACGATAAAGGAATAGCAAATGAAAGAAATGAAGTGAAATATTTAGGTATGAAAAAATAATCTTAATCTCATTATTCATGTAAAAAATGGTCTGAATGAGAGCCAAATTTCAAAAACGAATGATATTACGCATTGAATTAAAGAAAATAAAAGAGATAAAAGCAACAAAAAAGCACTACAAAACAAAGAAGGTCATTATATTTGATTTTTATAGTTAACCCTTTCTCTACCGGAGGGAGAAAAAAGAAGTGCTTCTCTGGACCCGCGGTTTCTCACCGAGGAGTGTCACGCTGCGCCCACATAAATTTAATATTAAGCCTAATTCATGAAAAAAAATTCTTCTAAAATCGGCTATTCATTAAAATATTTTGGTATTTACATATATTATTCAAAATGCATTAAACTTAATATATACGAAAGAAAAAATATTTAATCGAAAATTCTATGTTTTTACATAAAATAATTACATAAAAATCATATTTTTTAAAAAAATACGAACTATATTTACATTTGTTACATAAGTTTCGTGGTGTAAGTATGAACCATTACGTGGAACATATAGGTATAAAAATAAATCTTAATTGCTGTATGGTAACAGTCAATTGAAAAATCCCCGGCCTACCATAATAAAACACAATTTTTGGCAAAATTAGTTTTTTTCTTTATTCAACATAATTCCCTTCAAGGGTGATACACTGATTATAGCGACCCTCCTACATTTCGATACCATTTTTGTAGTACAATTTGTCCTTTGCTTCAAAATAGGCCTCAGATTCGGCGATCACCTCTTCATTCGAAGAAAATTTCTCCCCAGCGAGCATTCTTTTGAGATCTGAGAACAGGAAATAGTCACTGGGGGCCAGATCTGGAGAATACGGGGGATGAAAAAGCAATTCGAAGCCCAATTCATGGATTTTTGCCACCGTTTTCACTTACTTGTAACACGGTGCATTGTCTTGGTGAAGCAGCACTTTCTTTTTCTTCCAATGCGGCCGTTTTTCGGCAATTTCGTCCTTCAAACGGTCCAATAACGCTATGTAATAGTCGCTGTTGATGGTCCTTCCTTTTTCAAGGTAGTCAATGAAAATTATTCCATGCGCATCCCAAAATACAGACGTCATAACCTTGCCAGTCGACTGTTGCGTTTTCCCACGCTTTGGAGCGGGTTCATCGTGTGCAGTCCACTCGGATGACTGTCGATTGGACTTCGGAGTGAAATGATGGAGCCATGTTTCATCCATTGTCACATATCGAAGCAAAAACTCGGGTTTATTACGCTTGATCATCTTCAAACACTGCTACGAATCATCAACTCGTCATTGTTTTTGGTTAAAAGTGAGCTCGCGCGGCACCCACTTTGCACAGAGCTTTCTCATATCCAAATATTCGTGAATGATATGATGTACACGTTCAGTTGATATCTTTAGGGTGTCTGCTATTTAATTCAATTTCAATTTACGGTCTTTCAAAATCATTTTGTGGATTTTTTTAATGTTTTCGTCGGTAACAACCTCTTTCGGGCGTCCACCGTCTTCGGTGCTCATTTCACCACATCTAAACTTAGCATACCAATCCTTGGTGGTTGATTTTCCTGGGGCAGTGTCCGGAAACTCGGCATCAAGCCAAGTTTTTGCTTCAACTGTATTTTTTCCCTTCAAAAAGCAATATTTTATCAACACGCGAAATTCCTTTTTATCCATTTTTTTCACAATAACAAAAGTTGCTTCACTCAAAATGCTATAATTCACAAACTAATGATCCGACAGCTGTCAAATTTATACACGTATCTTTTGAGGTTAGGGCTAACTAAAACACAAATGGATTTAATTCTAGTAGTGCCATCTATGTGTCAGGCCGGGGACCTTTCAATTGACCTGTTATATCTATAAAAAAAATTCAATGTATAGTCCAACGTCACATGTCTTACACACATATTTTACGCTTCACGCAAGATTTTGAGCAAAGAGCACATCTTCTTCGTATTTTCTTTTTTTTTACTTTAATGTCAATTTACAGATTTGGTTTATTTTCGCTAACATCACTGTCATATTCATTCATTAGTTCGTAAATCTCAGTATCAGATAAATACTTTCTTTTCGTCGTGACTGTCGCTTCAAATAAAAACGGACTAATTGAAACGAACAGCTGAAAGCATCTGCTACCAAAAGCCCTAACTCTCATAAAGGACCATAAATTATCCTTCGAACTTCTAAGAAGCAAGCAAGAAAGAAAAAAGCAAACCGAAAGCAAGTGCACCCTTTAAATCATGTCATGACATTTGAAGAGCCGCGCAGCAACATGTGCTTTAAGCAATTACCCCCCTCCTGGTAGCCAGAAGTGAAATCCAAGTCCATATCACCAAGGTCAACTCTTCAAATAACCTATCTATATAGATATCGCTGTATTGTAACGCCATATAGTAACATTAAAAAAATCAAATAAAACGTTCTCATCAAGAGTATCTCTATTGATACGTTGGGCCGTAGTAGGCATTCAAGGAGAGTATTGCATGTGATACGCTGGGAATGAAGAGTAAATATTCTTTTTGAAAGATCTATCTATAAAAAAAAATAAGTATGAAAGTATTTTGATGTCTTTCCATTTAGAAACTGTTTGCATTACGTGATTTGTAATATGCACCTTTTTCTACATATGTTTATTACGAATTTTTATGTACATTAACGTTTTAATAATTAATTTTGACTTATTCACACTGTGAAATTTCTTTCTATTTTTGGAAAAATGTATCGGAAATTCTCTTTAAGTTATTTAAGTTTTTTCACATAATTAAATTTATTTCTTTTACACTATCTCAGAGTGAGGTTTGAAAAATAGTGGATATTAATTTTATCCACAAATGGGTTAAAGTAATACGTATAATAATACTTATACTTTAAGTACACAAAACTGTAGATATTAGAAAAGCATTATATATGAATTAAGGGAATATTTGAATGAAGTCAACGACAGAAGGGTGAGCTTATTCTCTGAAAAATTCACATAATTGATATCTTACAGTATCTGTAACTTTCCATACAAGAGTATTCACTATATTCCAAGCTTTCCAACATAGATACGAAGTTACTAATGGACTTAAGAAATTCCTTTCTGTCAACTAAATTTTTTGTTGTAGATTGCAAACTCCTTGACAAAAAGTAATACTCTTGGTCCTTACTGAGCTATCCTTTGAGTTTGTATTACACGTTTTTGAAATACCTAGCGTAAAATGCGGAAATGTATATCTTCTACAATGGAAGCTATTTCTCTTCAATAGTTTCATAAGCAAATATTGTATCAGGAATATGAAGTAACACCAGATTTCTGAATTTAGTATTTTAGTTACCATTTGGCATACATAAAGTTGCTTTCACTCCTTTAACTGAGTTTAGAAAAGTAATTTTTTTCTTGCTTTCTTAAATTATTGAATGTAATGTCATATAGGCATCAGAAATAACAAATTTTGCTCAATGGTCTTGTATATAATACTACTTATAAAAATGTTAATGCTACAATCCATGTAAGAAAAAAATATTATTGCATGAACAACAATTTCAGAACAAAGTGGTTTTTAAATTTTGAGTATTTCAATATACGAAAATGATATAACAATTCTGAAGAATATAAGAATTGTGTGAAAACTCTTAAAATAGCTCTTCACCCTTAAAGGCATCGAATTTTAACTCCAAATCTATTTTGAAATAAAAATATACTTTTATAAAACATTTCGATTCTTAACAAGCGCAAGCAAGGCATCAAATTCTACTGTACCTCTCATAACTTTTGAGAATGATTCATTTTTATAGGATTAATTATGCTCCATGCTTCCTTTCCTATCCAATAATGACAGTCAAATTTTAACTTTGCGAGGAGAGAAATGTATCATATTTAGGTAACATCTTTGCACATTAAACACATATGAATTGTAACAATATTCCTTTATAATCATATACGTCATTTTTACTTTTCACAAAAGGCATTAGAGTCTTAGTTTTGCTTTTCAACATGAGGGGATATTTTCTCAAGGAATGAAAAAAATTGGACTAACTACTATAGAGTCAGCAAATACGCACATATGATTTCAATTTTTATTGAATTTCTACATGATTTTGTCCAATTTGTTTTTATTCTTCTTATTGTAGAAAAATGATAAAATGCATCTATGATCAAATTCTCTTTCAAAATTAATGCAGTCTGAAAAGTTTATTCATTGCTTGATTTATTGAATGCTTATTAACGTCTTACTTAAGAATAACAGAAGAGTTCGAAGCAATGGATCTCGGGGTATTGAGTTTCGATCAAGAGACTATTCAAGTGGGATCATGAAGGAAGCCTCTAACTGACTGATCAGCCTCTTCAGACGACGGGTATTCAGAAGACACATTGAAACATCATTGGCTACCAGCTCACGATGAGCACTCAGTTATCCTAAAAAGCTGCATTTACTTTGTCATAGGGAATTGCTTTTGCGATATTGACAAGGCAAAAATTCTGGACTGTTATTAATTCTTTTAATTTGCAACAAGTTATCACGCCCGTCAACTAACTTATTGGGATCCTGTAGGACATTATTTGATTTGAGAAACCTTACTTGTAATTAAACCTTGAATATGTAAATTATCATTGATATATATTAAAGCGTAATGAACAGGAATAAAATAGGATAGTTTAGACAGCGAAATTGGACGTGTGCTAATGCGGCGATGAGTTTGGAGTTTAAAGAATGTTTTCCGCACACAACACTGATGTCAGAAGATTAAGTTGGTTTCTGAGATTGGAAATGGATCCAGTACATTTGTTCCTGACTGGGATCCAAAATTGGTTTAGTTGAGATAAGTAGAATAATTGAGGATGAGAGAAAGTTTTCCTCTTCACATTCCTAATATTGTAATTGCTTTAAATATAAGAATCGAATAAAACTAGTTTGACTCTTTTTTTTTTGTCTGATTTTTTACTGAGTTTGGTGGTTCAAGCAAAGAGTAGCGAAGCTGGGATGTCAAAAATTGTCATATTTCGTGTGTAAGAAGTTTCTGGCAAAAAGAAGGTAACTGTGGGTATTATAAATAGAGCTAAGATAATCTTGAGATAGTTTTGGTATTGATGGAAATTGTGAAAAAAATATTTATGATCGCGTAATAAATGTAACAAACAACAAACTTTATTTAAATATAACAAACGGAGCTATAACTATTACATTGAAGATAATTGGGATGATTGGACATTTCTAAAATGATTAGAGGAGTTAATTTGTAGCTGGAAAATATACTAGTTAGTTCTTTGATAATCTTTAATTTCTTATCACACAATTTTTTGTGTGACTAATATAATTCAATAGTTGTTCTCTTTATAATATTTCTATGAATTAAAATATAATAATAAATCAAATGAATGTACTCTATTTCACTGAAACAGATTAATTTAACAATCCCAAAAGTACATGTTACGTTCATGAGTTAGCTTAAAACTCTTTAACATCAACTTTTTAATTGTTACTGTACTTTTGTGTGAATAAAATAACTGAATTGTTTACTCTCATAGAAATGTGTCGTTTTTTTTTTTTTATCTTACTATCAAATAAAATATTACAAAACCGTAATGGCTACTAATTAGAGTAAAAAAATATGTTTAACAGTTATAAAAATGCATGTTATATTCACACATTGAAACTGTTTGAAACACCATGATTCTGAAAAATATATTACTAAAATTTTGTGGGAATATTAGCATGAAATTATTTGCTTTCACGAGAATCTTTTTATCATCTTATCTATTTGTGGGATTTCATTCATTATATGAAAGCCGAAGCTATTCATGTATATATTTCAAATGAAAATGCACTAGAAGTATAGAAATAGGATGTTCTGAAAACTATGAAGCATGACTGATTCTATGTCAAATGTACTGTTGCATGAAATATTAATCCAAGAGAGACTTTCCTTTGATTCATGATGAAGTTCCAATGTTTAATATATAAGTGAAATTTCTAAACTTATATACCTGTTATATATTTCACTATTAAAATTCTCCTATTTATTGCGTACTGTATAAAAATAAAGGGTACCTTTTAAAGAAAGTAATTATTTCAAGCATGCAGAATAAAATGAGTCCGACATTAATTTTAAATGTATGCTCCCTATTCAACATAGACTTTATGAAAAACTGAGAGTCTCTTTACAACTTCCCAGTCTCCTTCGTTTCAATACAAAGGGATGTAGGATTAAATGGAAATATCTGGAATTTATACAGTCTCGTAAAATTGAAAGAGAAGTTTCATTCGGATGAACGAGGAGTGAATTCAAACGAGAACATCCTGTGTGCATTCGATCCTTCAGCCCAATGAACATTCAGAAGCAATGAGTACGGAATGTCACGGTGAAAATTGTTCAATTCAGAATGTTAACGTTTTTGAAAATATTATTAAAACAGCTGTCTTTGCTATGCAAGTGTTATTAAATGGAAGGCTATTGTTCTAAATAAAATTCTTTTTAAGTAGTATAAGCTATTGTAATTGAAATTTCAAAGTATATTCTGGTTCGAATTTTTTATAAGAATGGATAATGTACACAGAAACGTCAAGGTATGTTTTAGTAGTAATAATTATAAAGAGTTTATAACAATAATTTCTGTGTTTTTAGAACTATCTATTACAAAGCAAATAAGCTGAGCATAGAGAACAGCAATGGTAAAACAAATGTTAGCTGTAGTTTGGTCTTAAAATATCCAATAAATTAGAAAATAATTACTTATTTGAGATTGCTAAAATATTACCTAATATGTTACTTTGCAATTCCAGTACTTTCAAATAAGAGAGCTTATTGTTCTTTATAATTAGATATCCCACTCACCCAACAAATGTTTCAAAGTGTTATTCTGTGTACATATAAAAATGAAAACTGTCCGTGAGAATGCCAAAATCCACAGTATGAAATAATATGGAAATAAACAACTACAATCATAATAAATCGTTTCCAGTGTTATGTACAGTTATTTATTTTTATGATATCAAACTTGCCTTTGATATTAGTGCAACAAATACAAATTTATCCTTGTTCTTGACGTTTTTACATCTTTGGGAAACCATGTCTTCATAGCATCAATGATGTGAAATAATATGGAAAAACATTTTCCTTTTTTCTACCATTAGATGTTTTGAGCACGTATGTTTCTTAAAATGCTTTGCTGAACGGTTAGATTATTCCTCAAGAACAGATTTCCAAGATTTTATATTAATTGGTATTCCGTATAATTCCGTGTAAAAGCCGAGGATTTGTAGAACTTTTTATATGTTACATTACAAGGGCTGACTTACCTGTGGTCCCGCTAGTTCGAAAAAAACCTCAAGTACATTTTTTGTATATAGTTACAAAGAAAAGAAAACGCAGTCTCCATTTATACATCAATCGATGTATATTCAGAATTTTGCAGTAACTTATTCGAATATTTTTTCGAAGACAATTTTTTTGAAAATAAATAAATATAAAAACGAATAATTACTTTTTAATTTTGTAAGTAACTTTATTCAAATTTATTTAAATAGATGTTTCCCAGATGATATTTCAAGAAAATTAATGAGCCATTTCAGATATAGTTCGATATTTTAAACATCCAGTTTTGGACAATTACCTTTAAGAAACCAGACTCATATTCTTATCATTCGCTTTTTCAAGAAACATATTTACAACTTCCAGATTTAAAAGAATAACAAAGATAAAAAGATAAGCTTTTGCTTGAAATCAACAGAATATATAAACTATAAGTAAAGGAATTAAGATGTATGCTGGAATTGCAAGAAATTCAAAGCTCTAGTGTCTCCAATATTATCAGCATCATATGCAATGACTGAAAGCGAACTAAACTAAATTAATCTCTTCTGTTTAATAGGGCACATCTCTTCACGTTTATTTATCGAGCGTGCTTATATCGAAAACCTAGAGAATGCAATTTATTTCAGATCAACAAAAATAAAAGAACTAGATCAAACGTCTCCATGGGGACTAGAGGACTAAAAACTCCTCCCAACTATCTATCCCCTCAGGCAGATAGATCTTCGAACTAAAAGACCAGCTTTCATTGGTTTTTTAGAGATTTTCTAGTAGATTTATCCAAAACAGTTAGAGAAACGGTAAAAATTAAGGTAAACGATTCCAAACTGGAGTGGATCGTAAACTGGCAGGTCTTCTGTTCTTTTGTCAGTTTCGTAAGTGATTTCCGTACTCAAATAGAAGCAAAAACTAAATAGTTACGCATGTCATTGTCATTATATATATATATATATATATTTACTTATTTTCAATCTAATTTACTTCGTTGCTTTTAAAATTTATGAACCAGTTATAACATTCTTACATTTTGATTAGATATGGATTAGAAAGCGAATAAAAAAACATTTACATGATATGCAAAATACATAAAAATTTTGCTTATGAATTTGTAATTCTCTCAAAGAATATTTTGGATTATCAACATGTATCTTAGTGCTTATATTGAGAAACTAGCTCAAAAAGGATTTGCTACAGCAGGTTCGTATACTCATTGGTGCAAAATCAATTATATATCTAATAACTAATTACGTAATATATATATATATGTATATATGCATATATATGTATGTGTGTGTGTGTATATATGTATATACATATGTATATATATATATATGTGTGTGTGTGTGTGTTTGATTTTTAGAGTTAATAAGCTAAATTATGTATGTGTACTTCAAAATTCCTTCAGTAATTGCATTTAAAGAGATCATTAAACCTTATTATATATACTATTTAGTTTGAAGAAACTTTTAAATCTACTCGCCTTATAACTGAAGCAAATTAATTACATCTACAAAATGGTGTAATTTGATGTAATTCATATCATTTGTTTGATTAGAATTAACGCAAATACGACATTTAGCAAGAGTTATTGGTGACATATATTAGAACCATGGTCATTTTACGAGAATGAATAGTACATCATAGACGCGACTTCCACACCACCGGAAGTGATTATTTTGAAATTTATAGGCATTTAATGTGGAAAAGGACTACATCATTAATCATATTGAAATTTGATTAAATAAGTGCACCATTTTATCCTTTAAATGATATGAGATTATCTTGTCAGTTGCAGCTGCGGTAGCCTAGTGGTCATAGTCGTATCGCAGAGCTTTCGTTGCTTCTGTCAGGTTGTGTGTTGGAGTCCTGATAAGACTTACTGAGTAGTAGGCTAGTGTCCAAATCTGCAGAGGTTTCAAGTTCTCCGGAGTAGTCGTGTGCAAGTTTGGACAAGAGGGTAACAACTCAGGTGTTGTCCTCATCACTTGACTGGGGATAAAAATTACGAGGTCCGTCACCAATAACCATCATCACTGGTCTCTTTCTTTCTCTCTTTTATCTATCTCGATCACTGGTCTCTTTCTTTCTCACTTTTCTTTATCTCGATCACTGGTCTCTTTCTTTCGGTTCTCATAATACCATTTGAAAAATGATTGAATGGAAATAAAGATAAGCCTGATAGAGTGTGCGACATTAGAATTTGCATACAAAGGACGTAAAACACGCGTTTCGATAACAATAATTATTCTCAAATACGTTTCAACTGAGTACAGAAAATCTCGATATGCTGTTGTTTTAATTGAAAATTCTTATAAAATTCTGATTTCCCTCTTATTTTATTTAAAAGTAACAAGTCCTCAATTCATATGTACACATCCACCATCAACTATAAAGTCACAATTTCCCCCTGAAGAGAAATTCCAATTTCCTTCGACGACAAAAGAAAAGAATTCATTCCAAATAATTACTTCGTCAAAGCGTCCGCGACTAGACCCATTAAAAACAGAGCCTCATACATCTTTGTATATTTATATACACTTTTATAAGAAAAGACACTTCATCTACATATTTAATGGATAGTGTCGTTCACCAATTTCTAGCACGACGTTTTATCTTCCGGCTTGTAATGAGAGAAGACAAAGTAAAAAACGGCAGAAAATAACAATAAAAACACCGACCTTGGAACTTGAAAAAGGAGAGGCCGAAAAAACAAGTAACTTTCACGAAGGAGAGCAGATTGCGTTACGCTTCCCTCCGAAAGTGATTATGATGTGGAAGAGGAGACGAAGAGGAAGATGGAGATGAATGTAGGAGAAAATGGGAAGGAAGAGATGTGCCACATTATCGCGCATTAGCTGAGATGATGGTTGAAATGACATTGACCAGCATATGGTGAAATGTTTTTATTGACAATCCAATAAGAATAAAGAATTAGGGAATCTACAGATAAATGAAATTTAATAAGCTGGAGAAATTAAATATTTAATTTAATATTCTATTAATAAATGGGATTCAAAATAGGAAAATATTGTCTGGTAGTAACGAAATTTATAATAGAGGTAACTATTAGGCTGTATAAATGACAACTTTGTATCTAAATTGCTATTGTTGTAAGCTCGTTGTTCTATGCTCACTCAATAACTATTGGAAGCATAATATTGAACAATTGTCAGATAAAGAGAACATCTCAGACAGTACCTCTGTTGGCAGATGTGTAAATTAAGCGAGAAGTTTCAAGTAATTTGTATTTCTTACAGCAGAGCTCTGCTTAAATCCAGTTCCAACGTCGCGATTGCGTTTTGTATAACACTCAAGAAATTTTGGACCATTACATTGGACTACTATGGTTCAAAATTCATGATGAAATATTTACTTATTTTTTTCCTTTCAATAAAAATTTAGAAAGTTATGCATTTGTAATATTTTAATGCAAGATATTCTTACGAAAAATAATACTAGACAAGAAAAAAAAGTAATTTATAAGAAAATTTAACTTTTTGAATCAGGTGTATTTACAAATCTAGCAAAGATGCATACAAAAAAAGAGTTACAGTATTGAGTAATATGATCGCAAAAGTGTAAGTATTACGATTCCATTTTTTTTTATTTGCAACAAAAGGATTACATTTCAGTCAAAGAATGATACAGTGTACCAGAACTGTAATATATTGAATGATTTCCTAGTAATAGGTTATTAATTAATTAACATGAATTACATTTCTAAATCTCTTGAAGTTGTGTCTTTTTTTAGAGATTGACTTATAAAATCACAAAAAGCAAAGCAGGACTTTACTGGTTCCAAGCATAATGATATTAAAAATATTTGTTTTATTTTACGATTATAATTTGTAGCATAAGTTAGTGAATTATGTTTTTTATGTGTTCTTTTCTTTCAAGCCTTTTAGTATTAATGATGTTCGTTATGTTTTATTCTACACTTGCTTCACTTTTCATATTTTCTTGTAGTCTTTTTTTATATACAAATTTACTAATGCTCTTTATTTTATCATTCGTGATTTTTATTTCACCTTAATGTGCATCTAAATAAAGTGTTTGATTATACAGGATATCATAATGTTTATATAATTTTAAAAATTATTTTAGGATCTATGTTTGTTTTTTTTCGTTTTTGAAAAATTTAAACAACAGCAAACTTTTTAAGAGCGACTGAGAGACATAGTTACAGTTCATAGGCTGGTGGTAAATCCAACTGAGATCACGACAGATTTGTTTAAACTCAATTAGACAGGAAAAAAAATAAGAAAAAGGAAAAATTGGCTTACAAGTACGGAAGTCGAAAAAAGAGAAGGATCGCTATGATATCTTGGGAGCGCATCACTTGTGTTTACCGAAGCAGTAAACACCATGGGAAACTATAAACTATAAAATAATCCCTAAGATATCTTGAGGACATGATTCCAGAAAGTCCCGGAGATTAAATTTCTTTAAATGCTGTATTCTTTTAAGTCGAATTAAAAATCAGTATAGTTTATTTTTTTAACGAAATAATTCCAAAATTTCTGAATGATAGAGATAAAATAAATGTAAAAATATGTTTGGTGTAGAAAGAATATTGTAATACCTTTTCAGAAGATAGATTAAACAAGTTAAAACTAAATTATTATAAAGTTAAAATTATTCTAAATCTTTATTGAAAGGGATTTTAATGCATGTAATTATTGGTATTTGATGAAGACAATAATTATTAAAAATAAATACCATTACATTGTTTTTAATCTATTTTTTTCGTGGATTAACACACAGAGAATTTTTCGGAACACCACAGTTACTTTAGTTTGTTCTATTAAAGTGAAATAGTGTGATGCAGACCTTCCCTTCCCAATTAATTTTACAGAATTGAACACTACAATATTAACCTAGCAAAGATAAATTATTTGATATTCGGTCCATTTCGCTGTAGTAGTAGTACTACATTTTTAAAATGTGTTAAAGACAAGAGGATGAACAACGATTTTTAGTTACAAAGAACGTTATTTAGTAACATCAATTTATCCTTGATAATTGCATTGATGAATGCTCGTATATTAAAATGGAAAATGCAGTTCACTTCTCTTAATTACTTATTATCATAAATAAGCTTTTACCCGCCGTATAAGGATTAACATATAGACACATATAAACAAAATGTCACGTGAAGTGAACTGTAAAAATTAAAATAAACATTATGTTATAATTAATATTTTCACTTACACTAATAGAGTTGGATTCCTTTATATTCCAAAAAGATTCTGAAAACTAAATAAAAAATCTGAAATCAAAATATGTAATAAAACTATTATATAGTTTGATAAAAAAATATTTGTTTTTTAAACTTTTTCTTAAAATACATTTGCATTTAAACTATTACTAATGAGTCAAAATATAAAATTATCTTTCTATGAAATTAATTTCTAATTAAACTTATTTCTCTTTTAGAGCACTCGTATACAAGAGGTTTATCGCATGTGAATTAAAAATTTCGTGACTTTGTTTAAACTATCATTAATCTAATTAAAATTGTACTCATCACATATCCACTTAATCCCACTAATGATACTCATATTAACCTGTAAAATGTGTTATCATCAAAGATGAAGATGCTGTCATTTTTTTCTGAATAACGAGTAGTTGTTGCCATCGATTGGATGAAATAACGCTTAAGAAGTTGCAATTCAGTTTCATTCGGAGCAAACTTTAATAAATTCTTACACTTTCAAGGGACATGGAAATAAATTATAGCAGCATGGTTCTATTCTTGTAAATTTTGCACCATTGCAAGACAGAACAATGATGCTAAATCAGTTTAAGGTGTCGTAACCCCATTCATTATTCCAAGCAATCGTCTCTGCTGATTCAGAGCTTAATTTCTATAAAGAATATCCCTGGTAACTGAAAACTATGAGCTGACGTGGAACTCAATCAGGTCTTGTATGTATAGATTTATTAAATTGAGGAATGGGGAGCTCCACCTCAGATATCAACCTCATCGAATGAAAGCAATTAATTATTAAGAAATATATTACATGTGTTCACAGCTGACCTTTGAGTCAGGGTTAAACAGAAAGCTTAAAATATACATTAATAACCATAGTAACTAAGCGATTGTGGCATCAAACTCGAGGGCGGCAATGTTTTAGTAGAACCAAGTGTGCTTGTCCAGATTCCTCTAAAGATTATTTGCATTGAGATACTCGTGCATGTTAAATCTATGTGTGTGTGTGACGAGGCTTTGTCTCTTCAGTCTCGGCGTCATCTGTAGGAGACACTATAGAACACTTTCAAAAAATGCTTCCAAGTTAAATAAAAGGCGTCATTTGAATCCAAAATTAGTTAATTTTCTTGTTAATACATTATAGTACTGAAAAAACGTAATTTTTAGTGAGCATTTCTTGTTCGTAGCTTATTTGTGGTAAAATGAAAATAGTGTTTTCCCAGAGAAAGTAAATTACATGCTTGCTCATCGCTAAGTGTTCCTATTTTTTATTATTTATGTAATAGAAAATTATTAAACACATTGTTGAATTCCTTATGCTTGCTGTTTATATATAACATAATTAATTTCTCTCACACATCTTCCCACTTATGATTTACAACGCTGTTAATTCAATGTCACCTATAGGAGACATTGGATCAATGGCTATCAAAATCATTTGATTTGAAACTAGAATTATGACATATATTTCAGCTCCGAATGATATTCTTTAATTGCTAACTGAATTCATCAAATGCAAATATTTAAGGGATACAGAAAATAATCTGTACTTGTCAAAAAAATGAAATAAAACAGCTCTTAGTGATCACTGTAATTATGTATAACTTAAAATTTCCCAGAATACGAATGTATTGGGCAGAAAAAAAACTATAACTCTCGTACTCGCAGACAATATTTCTTAGAAATAGCGAGTTTTCAAAAAATAAACAACCAAAGATCTAGGATTTATTTGAATGTATAAGACTAAGATAGAGATATAAAAAACGTAAGATAAATTTCGGGAAGTAAGGACTCTTCTGCAAACAGTTTGGACAGAAATATTTTGTGATTAAAATTTTATAATATGTGAGAATGACTGATTAAATTAAGGTTAATGAAAGATAATAAAATAACATGAGGATGTCACTTTTTTCCGTTGTCTCCTCCGGGAGACATTTAATTTCTCAAAAATAAAAATTAAAACCATCTTTTAACACTTTTTCATGTATTTAGAACCAATTGATACAAATTATTTTAAATCTTATGGTTCAAAGTTATCCTTGAGTCTAAGGTGGTTAAAGTCTTCAAACAGGAGTAGAGCGGATGCGAAGATTAAGGAAGTCAACTGAGATGTGCAACATGTCATCTCACTAAGGTTGAAAATTACAAGTACATTGGTTGCAGATAGTAAATCATGTATAAAGGAGAAATAGGTAGTTGAAAATGTCGAAAACACTTACATATTCTTAGCTTAATTAGATGTTATTAATGTATACATACACAACCATTTAATACGTAAGTAATATATAATCAACTAGTAACTTCGATATGTTATATTTCCTTTTTTTTTATTAGGAACTTAAATGCTCCTTTATAAACCACGTCGATATAATGCATAGATCCGTATTAATAGTTCACCTAGTTAAATAAGTTATCTTCCTAGCACAAAATAATCAACGAATATAATTTCAAGAAATACTAAGCGAAAGACCAATTATTTTCTTCTGTTCTGTATTTGGTTTCGTTAGACAGATCCATCGATAACTAAAATAGTGAAGCGGTCCATGAATCTGTCTGTACGGAATGTTTAGTGAAACTGTTGGTAAGCTTTTAGATTTTTAATAAAACCATGCAAAAGTATTCAAATTAGCAATTTACAAATGGATCATCCTAAAAATAAAAGATTTTACTAAGATTAGCAATCTTCTTTTTAAGATTACCATCATCTTTGACCCCATTTTTACCAAGATTAGATAACAGCACATCTTGCATCTATACGCCTATATATTAATCCTATATATCAATTTCTACGGATGCTTTTTTTCATTTACAACGTGTCTTAGTGTACACTTATGATTTAGACATTATAAAATTAGCAGGTATTGCTATGGCGTAGAACAGAAAGTGGTGAGCCCGCTCAAGTATCCATTACGTCATTCACCCTAGTCCAAAATACTAAGGATTGCTTAGATTGGCTGTGCGGACCTCATGTTGAGCAGAAAAAGGCAGCCGAAAAGAACGGCCAGCAAACACACTATAACATATAATGGATAATATAATTTGTTGCTCTACATCTCCCAAAATTAATAGATTATTAGAATAGAAAAGGGATAATAGCATTTGTTGCACCATATCCCATAAATCCAATCTATCAATAGTATGTAAGCGTTTTCGAGAATTCGAGTATGGATTTGATGATCATAAAGGTGCAATACATTACATTAATTCCGAGATACTATATTCTTATGAAATCGATTTTAGCTAGCCGTTTTCCGATAAACTGTTGATTTCCATTGTTATCATTTTTATTATCAGTACTTGAAAATCAAGTATTCTTCATATTTTGCCATTAGTCGCATTTATATTTTATGATTCATCTAAAATAGTTAAAGTTTAAAGTTGCGAGTTCTTTAATAATGTGATATGATATTCTCTGATGTTCCTTAAGATTGAAATATTTATGAGTTAATGATCAATGAAATTATAGCTATTATTCGCTTAAGAATAAACCAAACGTTACTAAAAGTCATGCTCTTTTGGAGCAATATAAAAAGCGCATTTATAAAAAAATGCTAACATATATACATACTGAAAGAAATAATTTCTTTATTATTACAGAAAAATCAATAGCCTTTACCAAACCTTTATTTTTATATAATTCAAACCTGTAAGGACTTTTGTATAAATAAACAAAATTCGTAAAATGAAAAGAATTGCCCCTTTATGAAAATACACCTATGAAAAATGTATTTTATAAGAATATGATTTAAAAATCGAATTTTAAATTTCATAATGAAAATAAACATATGAATAAAAAGATCTTAATAGGATAAATATGAATGTTTCATTTACATAATACTGCGGTTATATCATTTTTAAATAGCAATGCATATACCTTATTTTAAGAGATTTTTCTACAAAAATCTTGAATTAGACGTATGCACTTCTAAGCAAATATAGGTTCAACGAAGTTTATTTGTTGTTTAATATACAATAATAATATACCTCGACTAAATGTGCTTAAATAATAATCATTTGCATATCTTAACGTCTCCTTCCATTCATGTGATTTTGACATTCGTCATATCATTCCTTCCCGTTTTTCCAATGTTAATGGCCAGCAGTTAACTTCAAAGTAACATTACTGTAATTGAACAATGTATGATGTGAAACGAAATGCAGGATGTCTGAAGTAATTAACGTAATAGTTGATTTTTTTGTACATGTTTTTAAGCAAATCGTACTGAAACATTCGATTTCTTATTTTTAATGAGTTTTCTTCGGCTCAGTCTACAAAATTAATTTTTAATTTGTTTTTATCTTAGGTACTAAAATTGCTATGCAAGCGGGGATTACTAGAATCCGAGTTTGATTTGAAAAAAAAATATAGCTCTAAATCAAAAAGAATGCTACTGAATACATACTACGAAATTTTGAGTTACATGCAATTGATGAGAACGATAATTCAATTTGTATCTCTCTTTATAATTTTTATATGATGCCAACTGCTGATTTTGAAGCAGAACTTATTTTAATGTGACCGCATTATTCGTCACAGCATTCTTGATAGAACTCTAAACTGTAACTTAATTCCAGTCATCGTCTGTCTGTCAGCATAACTACTAAGTTGTCAAGGACTGAGTTATAACTAGAAAATTTCATTGAAGTAAAATTAATCTGGTAAGAATATGAATACCTTGCCTAATTTTTCGATGCAACAAACATTTAATTTAATTAAAATTGCTTAATATTTCTTAATATTGGAATACAAAAAAGTTTCATTATAAATTTTTAATCACATATAATTTCATCTAAATTGAAATTAATTAATCTTAAATGGCTTAGAAGTATTATGTTGCTTAATGTTTCGTTTAAATATTTTAACATGAACTGTGAATTTTTGACTTCAAGAAGACTGTATTTGTACCAAGAATGTTCTTGTAACTTTAGAGATAAAATATAGAAGCTTGTAACAGAATATATGTAAAAGAGAAATACATTTTCACAGCTCCATCTATCAGAAATTCAGTTGAGAATATAGATATAAAAAAAGAAGTATAACATATTGGGGATTTCTCGATAAATATATTTCCTAAGCAGTAGAAACATATTATTTATTTCAAGTGAAAGTTTTTCACTTAACACGTATTCAAGAGCAAAATCTGTAACTTATTAGGTGGATCTTCATTGAAAGAAGGCATTTTCTTTATCAGTTTCATAAAATAGCATTAGTTTCTATATAAACTTACTAATAGATTATCATTAACAAATTGCATGAATTAAATATACTTTCGAGCCAAATGCCTATCAAAATTAGACTTTTCTGTATATAAATGTTCTTATCTTTACCTTGATTTCAATAGCAATTTAAAAAATTATTTTCTCTAACAATTATTGGAAAATCTCAAAATTCAAAAAGGTTTCATTTAGATTGTCCGGATATCAGACAGAAAATTCAACTGCTGGATGATATTCAGGAGGTTGTAAAGCCATCTAAACTACCTGATATTGCACAGATCTAAACAAAACTGTGGATTTCAATTGAACTTTTAAAGAGGAACAACCTGACAGACTTTTTGTAATGCTATAATCTAAAAGTAATTGGCATAATGTTCCCAGAATCTGAGTGTATGTATGTATGCACGGATGGCTCCTTTCGTGATATTTTCACTACTGCAGGTTCTGGAGTCTTTTCGGGCTAATTCTACATCTATGTTGCAGCAGAGAAATACCGAATAAATTTTGATGGAGAAATGGAGGCTATCCGAACTGTCCTGAAATGTTTATTGTTTCTTGAGGATAAATTTCAAAAAGTGGTCATATATTTTCTGACTCCCAAGCCGCAGTTCAGGTCTCTTTAGTTCAACTAGCCCACCATTTCAGAGTAAATTTCCTAGTTTCAGCACTATTCGTGGGAGTAGTTTCTAAGAATAAAATGGGCAGTGTGTCAATGGATACCTAGCCACTGTGGTATTTTTGGTAACGAGGAATTCGGTGGTCTCGTAAAAAGAGCTCGAGATTACTTCAAACGAAACTTTCTGCACTTTCATTCTGTTCTATAAGGCTATATATCAAACAATTGATGGGTAAAAATTATGAAGAACTAACTAAAGATGAGATATATTTAAAGCGTTGGAAGATCTGTTTGCAATTTTCAGCAATACACGGTGGCCAGCCGTTATTCAATTCCGTCTCCTGATGGGTCATACCCTCTGGCAGAGCATCTCCTTCACATTAGGATCCTCACGATCCCTAGCTGTCCTCTCTAGAATTTGGCATACTAGAGAACTTTTGAGGCAATGTCTTCGATTGCTTCTTTTATCTGTTTTAGGTTTTTGCATTTGTATTTACATTGCTATTGGAAATAAAAAAAATAGTCTTCTGGATTTATTATTTGTCATTACACTTCAGCAATGAGATATTTCATTTTCGCTTTTGTAGACATGGTTATGGATGCAGCATTAGAGTCAATAATTTGATTCCATTGCGCCAATAATGGAGGTTGTTGCATTTTAAGTCTTAATAGCCCGCTACATGTCATTGTGTATAAGATCGAATTATTAGCTCAGCTATCGTCTTCGTCAATTGATAGCGATTCAAGATCATGGTATATGTTTCCAATAGTTATAATGTAGCTTTATATCAGCATAATTTAAATCAAAAGAGTCTTAGTTTTTAATTTATAATAAAAATAAACTTGGACACTTGTTACCTCAGCACACGAATAAAGGTTTAATTAAAAATTTGTTGTAAAGGCCTATTGCATGGCTAGTGAGCACTATGTGCTGGCAGGAGAGATAGTCGTCCGAATTATGTATTACATTCAAATCAATAACTTTAACTCAGAATTCAACAAACATAGTTCAAAGATTAATGGGAGCTTCTATATATAAAATTGAATAAAATCAAATATGTTTTTCGTGGTATGGAAATTAGGATCAGCAGTCGTTCTAATAACTTTTTATGGCTCAAAGTTATTAGATCCATTTAGCAAACATTCTAGTGCTCTGATAACTCTCTAGAAATACTTTCATTCAATTTAACTAACAAACAATGAATCATCTCTTGACTGTCTTTTAAAATTAAGGGTTTTGTTGCCTTTTGTCCTGTGTTGTGATCACTATTACGAAGTCACCAATTGTGAGGATGAACGTAATAGACTCCCAATCAGAAGGCAATAAATATCACAAAGAAATATTGGACACCACACATGCAAACTGTAATAATTTATTAAAAATATTTTTAAAAAACTTAAATTAATTACAAACATAAGCTGACGATCCAAATTCTAATAGAAACAATAAAATAGAAGAGAGAACTGTGAAAACCCTATGCGGTTCTTTTCTCAATTGCTTTTCAGTGCCACCGTATATATTGAGTAGTTGAAGGTATTTAGCTCACATTAGCTTTAATCCATTTAAGCTGGCTTGCCTTGCCAGAATAGACGACTTGTCCTCATAGGGGTAGAATAGCGGTAGACTGGAATCCTGGGTGATCACCAATCGCCACACCTCGTTCAACTTTTATGAGATACTTTAGCCAATGCAATTTTTATTCTAATTTTTAATCTAATATTTTCCGTAACATTGCTCACTCCTAATATCGCTTTCTTAAAATTCAATAGTAGTCACAAATTTCATGTCAAACATGAATTAGTTATGTGTCCTGTATATTTGATATGTTCCATCCACTCTATTCTTGCTAATGTTTAGAGCGTTAGAGTCCAGTAGCTTGAGGGGGGGATTATCTTATATTTATTAAAGTGCAAGCCTACTACACTGAAATCTCGATAAGTTCAATATTGGGTAGCATTATAGTCACTCGCCTCTGTCCAATGGCAAAGCGTCCATTCTCACCAACATCTTCCGTTTTACATTACTCCCTAATCAGTTCAATGACTTCAACATACCCTCCTTTTTATCTAACAAATAACAGGGAAGCCGTTGTATTAAAAATTTACAACAAATATTCGGATTCCATCATCACTATGCAGCATCACTTCGCGAACCGGGCACTTGCTGGTTATAACGTAGATGTAAAACTCTTCGTTCAACTATGAAACTAAATTCTTGAGATGTTTTATATTGGATTCAACTATTAACCATAAATATTTTGGTAGATACAGATGATTCAAAAAAATGGTATTTATTTTTGGAGAAAAACATTTGCAAAGAGACGCATTAGTCTCTTTAAAAGTTTTTAAAGTGACTTACCTAGAAGAATCAACTGCCAGATTTTGATGTGAGATACGTAAAATAGATTGGATGTAAATGTACATTATTCTGTTATCTATAAATATAACTGATATATATCTATATTATCTATAAATATAGCTGTTAACGCGCGCAACTAAAACACCTCCTATTTCGGTTTTAAGTATAGATGTTTTGGAATTATTTGTTCAAAAATGCATTATTCCTGTAAGATATATACAAAATATACAATTCGGTTTAGAGGAAGGTAGTTGACATTTCTTATCGCACTTACATGATTTAAAAATACGGAAAATGTGCATATACCCTATTGTTTAAAAACAAGCTTCTCGGTTTCAAAGATGCTTAGCAATAAATAAAAGTGATCTAGTGATCTTGAAAAAAAAATCATTAAAATGAATCCAAAATGCATTTCCTAATCGTAGTCGGAGTTTAAAGAAAAATCGAACGTATCAATTAAATTTAATTCGCCTTAAAAAAGGGAATAAGAGGAAAATCTCGGAAAGACTAAAAACTTTCATCGCCTTTTATACCAGACGACATTTTACAAGGGTATAAAAGAATAACAATAATGGACGAAAGAAAAAAATGTAGACTGACACGAATTTGGACGGACAAATAACCAAGAAAAGAAAAAAGAAAGTAAAAGGCTGCGCTAGAACCTTTTCAAGTAATTAGAAAACATGAATAGTTTTAGCGTAAGTAATTACCATAGGAAACTGGCAACGTCTGCCTGAAAGGAGTGTTGGGGGAAAGGTTTGTAAGAGTTGGGGAGGGGACTAATCCGAAAATAAATGCGCTTAAAAAGGTTCTTCTTATGATGTTTAAATTTTCATTGTTAATTGGGAAAAGAATTCCAAGCTGTGCAAAACGGACTAATCCGGTTTGCTTTTCAAGTCATTGAAATTCCATCTGCATGATTTTCTTTCTTTGATAAACAAATCGAGTAAAGTTCAACTTTCCCGAATATTTATTTTAATTTAATGTTCTCTTTTCTAATGGCACTTTTCATTTAATTAATGCTTATTTAGGAAGAACAATAAATTAAAATAAGTTTTTAACTCCTCAATTTATTTTTTATTAATTTAACTACAGCGCATAATTGATTTTCATCAATGATATACGAGTATGACATTCAGCTTTTGATACAATAAAATGAATATATGTTATCACAAATTCAAGTTATCAAGGTTATACTAGAAACGACATTAAATATTTGAAATAAGTAAGTACTCAGTATTAAATGTTAATGACTTGAAAATATAATACATATAAATATAGAATCCGGTCTCCTATGTTATGTTGATAGTACACAGTTAAAAGGCATAGTAGTGGTGAAGATACGTTTTAGTATGTAAGTGAAAAGATTGAAAAATCATTAAATATGTACAAATATCTTGAATTTCAAATAATTTATAATTTTGGTTAATGCATTTCAAACCCAAATTTTAGCGAAGAAGTAAATTTTGATTTCATTTTATCTAAATCAAATCAAGCACTAATTGGGACGAGTTTCAATAAGAATTTCTAATATGTCTGAGATTTAATATTTTTTTTATATATTATAGCTTTAATATTTATTTTATTACTTAATTAGCTTCAATTTTTTTATATTATTTTATATATAAAAATTATATACAAGAAAATCTGCTAAAGTACCAATTGTCTTTAATGTAGAATAAAATAAAATACAAGTATACCTTAATATTCATTTCCTCACTTAAATATGATTCACATATTTCTAAGAAAAATATACCGTTTACATTAAATGTTTGCCAATTTTCAAGAAATTATTTCTTGTTTCAAAAAAAGGAGTAAAATGGGCTCCATATAAAACCTAGATACAAATGTAATCAGAATGAAATATAAATACTTTTTGTAAACATTCTGTATTTTGTAAATTAATCGATTCAAAAATGCAAACATAAAATGCATTTTATTTTCTGTCATACACATTCAGATCATAAATTACAGAAGAAATTTGTCCTTCAAAACAGGCAAGCAACTGTTACAAGTATTAGATTTTCTAAATAAAACTGGATGAATGGATATTTCAACAAGGTAAAAGTTTATCGTATTTATGAAATCTTCAGATATATATTAATTTCTTTAAACACTCTATTCTTCAAATACTTGTCGATAAATCTCATATTAGTAAAGATTATATATATATATATATTCGTGTATCAGTGTTCTAACTGGATAAGGCAACAAAAGCTGCCAGGAACAATAAACTGTAATAGCGTTACAAGAAGTCTTGACAAACTGCCGGAAATTATTTATTGTTTACTACTTCCAGATTGACCCAATTGTGGAGAGTTATATGTCCTGATGACAGTTATACAATAACATAAATTGGCTAACGCTTACCGCAAAAAAGATTCCTGAAAAACGGTAACATGTTCAACATTGTTGTTTCAGTTTTATATCTCCATCTTACTTGAGAATATCTTCCTTGAAAAGCAGTGCAACGGAATATTAAGTTTTTGTTCGACTTTGCTACTCCTTTTTTATATATGACAATATAGAACTGATACTACACAAGACTTCTGCTTTTTTCACTTCATAGGTGTAAGTGTAACTTAAACTGTTTTTTAATTGACTCAGAAATTATTATACATTTTTTACACCTTGTTGCTTTAAGATACTTGTTTATATTTAAGAATTTACTATTTTTACATAGAATTGTTGTACATCAGTTTTTCCTTCCAATAATACTGCATGCCGTAGATAAAATAATAATTTATACAAGCGGAATAAAATGCCGACAAAAATAGCTATTATTCCTCATTATTCTTCAATAAATTTAAATAAATTTCGTGAATTTAAATAAATTAATTTGCTTTACTGCAGGAGTAAGGAGTCATTATTATAGTCTCACATATTTTTGAATCATCTGTTTCAAATTCATGTGGGACTTGGATGGGGAGAATCACAACTTCTTTGTGTTGTAATACAAAATTAGATTCTTACGTAACACTTAAGATTTTAACCTTAACATTTCATAACTTGGGCTTTTATAACGTGGTTTTAAAAAACTGTTGCAAAAATTTAAATGAATGTTTGGCGCAGTATATTCAGATTCCATTATATGGCATAAAAACCAACATTCATTTATACAGAAAAAATGAATAAATTCATTTTGTATTCGTTACAGGACACAGATACTATATTTATATATAATTCATTAAATTGTAAAAATACCTATTTATTTTCATTGTAGGATAAACCAGCCCTTTTATCAATACGTGAAACATTTTTATTTACAATCTGATCAATCACTTTAATTCATAAAAGTCTCGAGCTAAATATTTGTTATTCAATAGACTTTGCAAGACAATTCAGATATGATATAAAAAGGACTTTATTTACACAATGTAACCACTTTAATTAAATTTATGATGTTCGGAAATAATAATTTTAAAAAATATGTTCATGCCGAGATGAATTATAAAGTGAAACTGAAGTTCTCGTGTTGGAGGGAGGAAACATAGAAATCAATTTTGCACGACAAAGAAACATAATAAATTGTAAAGCTTTATTCAAAATTTATAGAATGTTAGTCTTCCTTTTTTTCTATTGCTTAAAATTATGTTATTTTTTACCTGTGATATTTCTTGCATTAAGAGAATACAATTTTAAAAAATAACATTATATATATATCATATTGATTATTAGTAAAATATAAGTTTTGGAATGTGTCTGTAATTCATAAAGTTGAAATATAGTTGAACAAGTATGTAAAAATTTTATTTGATTTGAAAATATTACCTTATGTAAGAAAAAAAAAACAATTGCATATGGAATTAATTTCTTCGGGTGTCTTAGAATGATTGTTACATTTACTTCAACATTGCTGATTCCTTTTTAAAACAATATAATCAATTTATCATTAAATTGATTTTTTTTTTGTTTATTGTTGTAATGTAATTGTATGATTAAATGCATGTAATGTTTAATTATATTATTAAATGTTTGAAAATGCATGATTCAAAGTACAAAATTATAGCAGCTTAAATCATTAATCATTATGTAATTAATTGTTACAGACTATTTATGCATCTTGATTAAAACAGAAAAATAGTTTAATCAAAATTTGAATTCAATATTGCTTTACTTGTATTTTTTTAATAGAATCAACCTAACAAATAAAAAGTGTTTATATATGAAGAATACTATAATTCAGAAATTCTTATTTACAGTTTAACAATTCATATTTATTTTTCAAGTGGTTTAGAAGCAATACAATACAAGAACAAATATTAGTGCCTTTATCTTCAACGCATCACAAGCAAACGCCGATCTAATGCTGCGCAACAATATTTACAAGACGAAAAGAGGATTTGAAATACATTGGTGAGTGATTTACTTTTCATTATAAATGTTTTAATTTATATATATTTCAATATTATTTTCGCTATGAGACAGTGTCCTGTGAGACAGCCCCATATTTCGGTAGGAGGGGAAATTTTCATGACTCATCTATCACCTTATCTGCAGATGTATACGACAATTTATATAACAACTGCGATATTTCAATTTCCGCAAATAATATCCATACATATGAAACATCAAATTGAACACTTAGTAACATCAACCTCATTATCGAATATGGTACTTCGTGGTCCGATGGGACTGAGAGTTGAAGTCTCGATTGCTTCAAAATATCTTTTATAGGTATTACGACAATTGCACGCATCTGTTAATATTATTCTAATACAATATGCCTTAGGCTAATTTGAATAAACGTTACTTTACATTAATACAGAGAAAATAAAAGCGTAACTTACGATAATGAGCATTCAATAACAATGAAAAATTGCGTTGTAATCACGGTTATTGTTAGTTTTCATTGAAAATCTCTTGTTTAAAATTATGCATTAAAGTGTTTAATCCTGTTCAAAATATGAATTTCGGAGTGAATGCCTAAAACTTTTTTATGATAATTAGTAAGTATGTTACAAAATTACAATTATAAAATTGCCTGCATTTCAATGTAACGATTAGCATAATGCAAGGAACAAAATATGTATACTCGTAATAAAATATGATAAGTTAATCAATATATCTAAATTATATAAGATCATTTTTATGCATATGATTCTGTTCATAAAAATATAATTAGATATTAGCGAGACTACTAATGGATAGTCCATACTGAGGTATAACTTCAATTTATTTATATATTTCATCATTGAAATTAATATAATTTTTAAAAGTACTAAATTAATTAAAGAAGAAAATTTGTGAGAAGAAATAAAATTATTAACATAATATTTCTTAAAAATAATTAAAAGTAATGTAAAGTGGACACTATCGCGTTTCACCCTTCTCATAACGATTTAGTTTTGAATTGAAAATCATTGCCGATGAACGAAACATGATTATATAGATTAGATTAGAGCTATTGAAATGGAGTGATAATAGAATTGAAGAGAAGCAAATGGGAGTAGTAAGAAAGTATTTAAAACGTATGGTTGGCGGAAATGAATGTTAGTCAAAATTATCAATGTGAGATACCTGCATTACACTTGAACTGAGCAAGGAGCTTGAGGAGTGGATAGGAACTATGAAGGACCATGAATCAAATTCTCATGTAATTCTCTTCCAAGCACTTGAACCCAATTGGGGCTGTACAAATAAGTAATATTCAAGATCAAATGTATATAGTAAGCAAAGGAAGGAAGGTAAGTAAAGTAGTGATTCAGTAGATCTGAAGAAAAGAACTAGTTTATCTTCTCTGTTCTTGAATATCATTTGGTGACTATGTTAAATGGCTACTCTTACATTCATCACATGAATGGAAGAAGTAATACTGGGGCGTTATAATACCAAGGATCATTTATAGCTATGATTTTGGAAGTCTGTTGAAAAGATCAAAATCAAAGCTATGGCTAAAATAAATTTCTTTATGTGTAATATGCTTATTAATGTCTTAACTTTTTTAATATTCTGAGTCCTATTATATAAAATTGTTTATACTTTTTTAAATATAGTTTGTAATAATTTACTAACTTTTGTAATACATTTTGCAAATTCATTAGTAACTGTTCTGTATTTAATTGAAATTTAGAAAAATAATGATATTTATGCTTAAAATATATGTGGATCTTTAATTTCATTAATTTCTCTATGATTTTTTTTATTTTCAAGCTGATATTAATAATTTTACTGTAATATTTCTTTTTACATGTAACTGCATAATTACTAGGAACTTTTTCCACATATCCTATTGCAAAATAATTTTGGAACTCTATAAAGAAAAATATTCATGTTTCCTCAAAAACATATACAGTAATAAAGGTGATAATTCTTTACAATTTGTAGATGCTCTAATAAATTAATTAGTAATTTTTGAGGAACGTGTTTCTCATTGGATTATATGTTATTTTTAAATGAAAGTCACATGTATAAATTCATTAGTATGAAATTTATATTTTATTAGCGACATTTATGTGTAGTAAAAATTCGTAAAATTATCTTAAATTTTTTTCTTAAACTTTATTATGGCTATATGTAATTGAAATGAATCGTTTTAATATTGTTGTGTTCAGACGTATACTTAATAATTTGTACTTTCATAAAGAGGCTGTGTTTAAACTTGAGATGTAGATCAATTGCAAGAGGATAACTGGTTGGATTCCATGAAAATTGAACTAGTGCAATGATTGGATATGCTCTCATCCCACTTGTTAAATCTATTAGGAACTTTCTGTTATTACCATTTCAAATAGCGTCGTCATTGTTTAGCCTTTTTAAATTATATATATTGGAAATAGTAATTAATAGAAATTTAGAATGTATTATATCTTAATTAAATCACACTTTTATTAGGGGGACCGGAAAGTAATGTCGTTTTCTTAAGTTAAATTCATGCGACTACATTTTTAACAAGTTTTTATTTCTAATCAACAATATATTCACCATCGTTATCAACAACCTTTTGCCATCTAGTATACAAATTTTCAATGCCGGAGCGGTAAAAATCCATCGGGTTTTCTGTAAAATATGTCGATATAACATTTTGGACATCATCAAAATTTTTAATTTTTTGCCACTAAGACAATGTTGCAGTGATCGGAATAAATGGTAATCCGAGGGCGCAATATCAGGCGAGTATGGTGGGTGAGGCAGTATCTCCCATCCCAATTCGTTGATTTTGTCTAAGGTCCGTTTTGCACAGTGCGGTCTTGCATTGTCATGTTGCAGAATAACTCCTTTTCTGTTGACAACTGCCGGATACTTTTCAATCAAAGACTGGTTTACTCGTTCCAATTGTTCACAATAGACATCTGCATTAACAGTTTGTCCAAGTTTTAACACTTCAAAGTGAACAACTCCGCGAGTATTCCACCAAACACACAGAAGTGCCTTTTTGGAGTGTAAACTCGGCTTTACAGTATTTCGTGGTAATTCATTTCGTCTGAGCCACTGCCTTTTGCGTTTCGGATTGTCGTACAGGACCCATTTTTTGTCTCCAGTGATCAAGCGATCAAAAAACGGATCTGTACGGTGCTGTTGAAGCAATACACGTGATGGACCGGTTGGCTTTATTCTGTTCGGACAGATTATGGGGGACCCAAACACCAGCTCTGCTTATTTTTCCAATCTGCGGCAAATGTTCTTGGATGGTTGACCAAGGTTGGTTAAGGCTGTTTGATAGTTCCTCAATTGTTTGACATGGATTTGCTTCCACTTCTGCCCTTAGCACGTCGTTATCTAATGTTGTTGGTCTTCCTGATCGATGGGCGTCCGAGAGATCAAAATTGCCTGATCTGAACTTGGAGAACCATCTTTGGCATTTTCGAACGTCCAATGCGCTTGGATAAACATCGCAAATGTTTTTAGTCGCAGCAGTTGCGGTATTACCCTTACGAAACTCAAAAAGCATACAATGCCGGATATGTTCTTCTGGTATTTGGCTGGCCATTTCACCCTAAATTGCAAAAAAAGAGTCTAATACTTAACTATTCAGAAGGAAATATGATACAATAACCTCAAAATCTCTTTGACACGCCTTCTAAGTACGTAATGAGCTACCAAATGACAATCAAATATCGACATGTGCAGAAACGACAATACTTTCCGGTCCCCCTAATTCAGTATTACCTTTTGTTATTAAACTGCAAGACATTTGATTTAGACTGGTCTCATTTTAATGATTTCGAACCACGGAAAAATTTACTTGCGGTATTCGTAAAAATTTTTCAAATAACTCACAGCTTTCCAGCTTGTTAACTTAAATAATGGGAAGAGGAAGAGGATAAAATTTTAAAATTTACTAGAAGACAAAAAATGCTTTTGAAACTGTAATATTTCTTTGAAAAATATTGAAGATGAAGAATATAATGTATGGGGAGTAATTATTTTTAACTTGAAAAGAGTGGAGTTAAAAAGTACAAAAGTTTGAAGTAAGTTTCTAAAAAGTTTTAAAAGGCAATTGTTTCCGTCAAAAATTGAATAATTTTTGACTGAAACATATTTTCAAAAAAATTCCGACATTAAAAGGATACGAAGAAGACAGACATTATAACAATAATTTTAATATATTTATCTATTATCATAACTCTTGATAAGAGCTTCAAATAGGAATTTAAAAGCATGCATAATAATTGCAAGATTATTGAGAATCAAAGTGCAAAATAAAATTAAAAATGCAGTTTAAAATTGTTAGTTCATATCTACCAACATATTTTAAAAAAAGAATAACAAATTTTGTTAGATTTCGAAGTAAGATTTTGAGAGAAAATATTATTTCTCAAAAACAACTTTTAAAATTGACACTTAACATGATTTAATATTTATATTTATTAATGAAGAATATATATTTTGTTTTATACATTGTACTAATCGTTACATTGAAATGAAGGTAGTCTTATCATTGGGATGTTGTAACTTATTTGCTTACTATTATGAAGTGGATTTAGGCAGTCATGTTGAAATTCGAATTTTGAACGTGATCGAAGACTTTAATGTCGGTATAATTTTAAACTGGAGATTTTCAATGGATGCTAACAATAACCGTGATTACTGCGCAACTTTTCGTTGTTATTGAATGTACATTATCGTTAGTTCCCCTTTCATTTTCCCTATATTAATGCAAAGTAACGTTTATTCAAATTAGCTTTGGGCATATTGAGGGCTAAAATTAGAATTCGATAGCCCGGGGCAAAGAGCTTACGAGTTTAAGTCAAACAACTCTAATTGCTATTCTGTTTGCTTAAAAAGGAATATCGTTATCTGTTCTACAGGGAAATGGAGCTTTAGAAGGAACTTAAGAGCTATTGTAAATTTTCTGAATTGTCTATTTGAACTACAACAACATTAAATCTAATGTCACATGTTGAATAACTGTCTTTAAGCCAATAAAAACAATTCTACCTAAAAATATTTCCCTTTTGTTTTCAGTAAATTTACAGGACAATTACGTTATTAAAAAATTTATAAATAAACGATATAAAATATGTAAAAATATATATTCTTTTAAGAATACATAAAATAAAGAGGTTGATAATTTTTTTTCTAAAAATATTTCGACTGAAAAAATATTATAAGCACATTTTTGAGAAAATTTTAAATCAGTTCTCTTTTTAAAAAGTAAATTGTTTTATCTATATATGTTATAAATCTAATTACTTTTTAAATATAATAATTAATTACCCTAAATGTTTTTTAAAGCTCATTTTTAATTTTTTTAAACTTATAATAGTAATTTTGTTTGTTATTTTTTTTAAATTATGAAATTAATTTTCACTGTGTTTTCACTTAAGAAGATTTTTTTTTCCTTAGGAGAAAAAATTTAGAATTTTTCAAACTGATAAGAATGCTGATGGGGTATGATCTACTATAATCTTAAAAATATATTTCTTATGAATGTTACTGAGATTTGTATTTATTTTAATTTTAATTTTGTAATAATTACTTTCATTTTTTAATAGATTTGCTTTATTTCAAGTATTCTTCCCTGCTAATTTTTGTAGTTATTTTTCGCTCATCCGCATTTTGTTGGTAAATTATTTGTTTTCTACCAATTTGTTATAAAGTAGATGTTGTGGGATGGTGAGGATCCACTAAAAGAATATTTAAGACACTTCTCACTTCAAAGTCTGAGACAGGTAACTTTAATAACTTTATATCCTTATATTCCATATTTATCTTATTTGTAAATATTAATTTTAATTATCTTTTTATGTTTTTGGTTTGGATTTTGCTATGTTTATTTTCCATTTTGTATCATTATTCTTATTATCTATTTATTATTAACGCAATTATGTTATTGCTGTATATGTAATTCATTACGATTTGGATATTTTTAAGTAAAAAATTATTTACAATAATAATATATACCATGGAGCATCATAGACCTTCTTCACGAACATTGTGTAGTTCTCACAAGTTTTAGTTAAGTTTTTATAAACGTCGCACCAGAAGCAACACGAGGCTACTGGTGACGGACCTCGTAATTTTGAACCATGGTCAAGTGAAGAGGACGACCCCTGAGCTGGCACCCCTCTCTCCTGATATTCACACCAAGCCAACGGGAGGACTTTGTGCCCCAAGAGATTTAACGTGCATCAGTCCCAGCTACATGGTGGGTCTTTGACGGCCAAGGATCGAATCCGCGACCGAACGAAAATCGCCGGTCACGAAATCGAAGCAATGACCACTAAGCTACCGCTGCCCGGATCTCACAAGCAAATCGCGCAGCTCTTATTCAAATAACATATTTGTATGAAATAAAGTAAATTTTTAAATTAATAAATGTCCAAAAGTAATTATTTTATTTCAATTCTTACTATTCAAAAATTTTTAGAATGTTAATGAAAAGCTCTAAAAATATTATACTGGTTCCACCAAACAATTTTGGGAAGAAAATCTCTGAAAGTTAGAATTGTTTATGGATGCCTTACGAATATTGCTTACCTTAGCAATTAATCACCAAAATTTGATTGATGACTTGGTTGGGTTGTTTGTACAAGGTAGCATGTTAACTTGCTTTAGATGTAAATCTGAAATAATAATAATAATAAAAATTTTCTTTTTCAAACAAGTCATCTCACGAAATTTTTTAAAAAAATATTACTAAGCTATAACTTAGTAATATTCACCATCTAACGTGGACAAGCCAGAATCAATTCTTAACAAAAGAGATAAATGCAGTATAGCTAGATTGGTAAACAATTATTTTGGCGAGTAAAATTGGGGACAAAGGAAGAAACGAGGAAAAGTCTCGGGACGAACAATATTTATTATGAAGTTTGGGAGGGAGAAAAACACAAAGCATTTCCTTCTGTAGTTCATGCTTATCAGCCCCTCACAAATGTATCCGTATCACATGATTTAAAAATTTCTATTTGAAAAATGTTAACGAAATGGTCCTCTATTTTTAAGGAAATGGAATATCAGTGTATGTCAATAATAAAGATTATTAAGGCCGTATCTAGGACAATAACCACATGAAAATATCACTGTAAGCCCAAAAATAATGGTCACTATGGCGTGGTCAAGCCAATACTCACGTAATTAAAAAAAAGAGTTTTGGGAAGAAATTCACAAAATATTGTCTTGGGGAAAATAAGGTGTAATGTGGGGAAGAGTTTTACAATTTCCTTTTGGAATCACTGAATAAACGGCTATTTCAAACATTCTTTTCTGAAATATGACTCCCAAATGCAGTGCAGCTATCCACTGATGGTATTTACAATATGCTATATATGTGGGTGCTGGTTATAGTTTTGTGTAATTACACAAAACTTTGATTGGCAAGCCACCATTCATGACTGCTCAAAAAGTATATCTATTGACAGCATACAAAATATAAATAATATAATATAGGTAAAAATATAGAAGATTATAGAAAATACACACAGTTAATGGAAAGATTCAAGTAAACATTCCTACATTCGGGCATCCTGCATTATTCTGATTTCAGATTCAATTTTGATTTCATTAAGCCTACGAATTTAGTTGTGGTATTCAATTGATCAAGTTACATAGGGAAATTATTTCTTTTTTCAAAATGTTCATTCTTTTCATTAAACTCTGTGCTTATATAGGGAAAATTATTTTTCTCATTACATATGGATGAATTATTGAAATCATTTCTTTCATTTAGTATGTTGAGTAGGGTGTACTACTTTTGAGTGAATGCCTGTTAGCATTAGTCAACCGAAATCGTCTGTTATATTTCCTTCCATTATTATATTTCTGCGAAATTTTTTTACATTCCTTATACCAATCTTATTTTTCTCCACGTAATGAATTATGCTGCCTGAATTTATATTTTGATTGCAAAAATCTTTATTCTGACTTCTAGCATCTTGATAATTTTGGTTTTAGTTTTACTTTACATAAGAATTATGGTCATGTCTTTTTTTCTTATTATTAGCATTTGAACAATTAAAAAAAATTCTTTCATTGTGAACATGATATTTTTTTATTTGTATCATAATAAACAGTTCTTTGAATCTTTGAAGAGATGTCCACTGTAACATACTTACCCAAGTATCATGAAATATCTCGGTTGAGTGAAGAATCATACAGATTAAGTAAAATTATTAATATTTTTATTTACGATTGTCTTAACAATTTACAAGGCGTTTAATTATTGATACCTTAAGGTATCCGCCTGCCTTCGAAGAGGAGTTTTATGAAAAATTGAAAAAATATTTTTTTACATGCATTGTACTAAAAGATATGGCTAAAAATTTAAAATACAATGTAAAATTTGTATAAATTAATAATTGTTTTAATATTTCAGCTCAATTTACATAAAAATAGCAGTAAAACGGCACTTATGCAAAACACCAAAACTGAAATTTAGAGATATTTTAATTCTGTCAATTTTATTATAATAATTTAGGATTTGTGTCTCTCTCACAATTATAACACTGAAAATTAAATATTTATAGGAAGTCATACTTTAACATACAGTAAAATCTTACAAATTTGTGATAAGTTATGACTTTTATCATCAATAAAATGCAAAGTAATAGAGATATAAAAGTAGGAGAGGTTCAAGTCATGAATTCACTTTCATACAGAATTCCATGAAAGTTTCATAACATTATATACATTACTTTTCTCAACACGATGTTTTGCGATGAAGCATTGAAAATTTTAATTTTGAGAAAAAGCTGAAAATACATTTCATCCCAGAAACTTACCTAATTAAATCAACATTTAGCATTGAAAGGCCCCTGATTTGTAAAGTTCACTATCTGTATTACATAAATAAATTATCTTTTTCTTCTTGATGGCCTTTAAAACTTTCCTACGCTTACATTTAACAGGTGCTGTATAACGTTTCAATTCCCTGATTCGATTGTAATCCAACTTTTTGTATCCCTTTACTGTGAAGTAGCCCGGATTTTCAATGTTCAGCTTATTTAAGACTTTTAAACAGCCTTGATGTCCTTCATTAAATTGTATAATTGCATCATATGCACCCAATTTCACGGTTTTTAAACAAACATAAATTTCCTTTAGTACTCTTTATGATATTACACCATTAAAATATTCATTTACATTTTGGGTCTTAGGAAATTCATTTTGCATGTTGGAAGATATTTTGATGATGATATTACGTAAAATATCAATGAAAAACAAACATTAAAGTTCAATTTCCGGTAGCAGAATGCTACTTCCAGTTCTGAAATTTGACCAGACTCTTATTAAAATACTTATAACTTAAGTTCTATGTAAGATAGAAAAAAAATTGAAACTGTTCTAGAAAACTAAGAAATCCGAATTAAATAATAGACCATAAATAAAATAAAAAATTGAATTTTGACCAAAAATAGCATTTTAAAGATAGGCGGATACCTTAAGCAAGCAGTTACTTTTAATTATCACGAACAAGAAAATATCAATAAGAGTGCACTAAAATAGCATGAATAGCAAGAGCAGAGTCCTGTATTCGTCTCTCTCGCTCTATTATACATTTCGCCTCCAATTCACTCTGGTAGCAGGATTTTCTCTTGCTCTCCTTCTTTCCTTTTCTCCGTCCCTCGTAAATTTTCCTGGAAAGGCTAACTCACGTCCCCATCGATTCATTTTCATTTCCAATTTGGAAAACCACTGACTTTCACAGACAACCTCAGCCTCTGTCCCCCACATCATTCATTCTTTCTAGACAATGTACAGTTTGACGCACGGACATGTTGGTGCCTCATGTCAAACGTCAATGGATACGCCTTAAATTCTCATGTTATTCCAATGCATAGGTCACATTTCCTCCTCACAAAGATGGATCATCCCTTTGACACCTGTGTAGCAGGGCCACGTATTGAATGAATGCACCAAAGCTGCTAACCCCAAGTGTGGCTTATTTATTGCCCATTTTGGAGAAATAAAACCTTTTATTTCGTCTTTTAAGTGGGGAGTCGCTAAAAACAAATGGAGGCTCAAACAAATGTCTCTGAAAGGGGTTATCTAGAAGCTACGTTACACCAGTCTTTGTGTTCTAGACAAAATTTTTAGCGATGACGCTGGGCTGTTACTGCTAATAGTATGCAGCTTTCGGAACAACGAGCGAATAGGCCACTTATCTGCAGACACCTGTCCACAGTTAACCGTGATACGTGTCGCCCAGTTGCCACACTCAAATGCTAAGTAATGTTGACCGATGTCTGGTTCTGGGATTTTTTTTGCCTGCAGAAAGAAAAACTGTTCCCCACTCTCCATTGTTTTAATCGGACGACCACAGCCAACCTTTCTTACAGCTTTATCTTTCACTTTGAAGGCTTTAAAAACTTTGAAAACTATATTTTTCTCAAAATCGAAACTTTTATATGCAACACTTGGGAAAATACGTTCTTAATCAAGCTTGCCGATTATTCTGCCAGATGTAAAGGCATTCTGATATTTTCTTGTAGCCATTGTGTACGTGTGATTTCACTTTCACTAGTAGGGAATGTCTGGAAATTTGTCCTTCTTCCTTCGTAGTAAGTTGCTTTGGCACTAAGCACACACATTCCATGTGTTTACGTGCCGTGACATCCCGTCTGAAGTCATAATGCTGATATTTACTTATGTGTCAATTTTCTACTGAGCTACTCTTTTACTGAACAGGTCACAAAAAGCCATTTTTTAACAATTTTATGGTATATATGTATGTGGGTACAGAGATAGAGAGTATAATCAGACATATTATCTCATAAACATTCTTATTCCAATTTCAGATATTTTGCTCTTGACATGAAACTATGCTTAACGGAAGCTAAGGACCACCAACTGTCAGGGTCGACTTTTTTACCCAAAAAAACGTGGAACCTGAGAAATTCTATTAACTCTGAAAAAAAAAGAGAATTGGAATTTTGCGAAAAGAAGTTTTATATGAAGGCGATAATATGCAGGTTTATTACACACACACACACACACACACACACACACACACACACACACACACACACACACACACACACACACACTATATATATATATATATAACAGTATCATCATAACTCCCAGGTCTAACATTAGAACATTTTTTTGCAAATTTTTTTATTCTCAACATAACACCTTTTGTTAATCTCTGTGGGTGTACATTCGTTCAACACTTTTCAAATCTTTTTTTTTTTTTTTCGCAATAAATCTTTTGTTGCGGTAAAAGCGAGTAAAGAGCGATAAACAGCTTTCTGAATCATCGACTTGTTGCTTTTTTGTTCCATCGAAAGCAATCGCGGCACCCACTTGGAAAAAACCTTTTTCACTTCACTTCAAAAAACCTTTTTCCTGGTCCGATTGACTTAAAATTTTGACACGTTTCAAGCAAAGGTTAGTACTCTAAAAAGACCTGGTTACTGGTTTACTACGAGCGCCATCTCTGGGTTAGTCTCGGGAGTTATTGATCAATGTGTTATATATACATATATATATATATATATATATATATATATATATATATATATATATATATATATATATATTAATTTTGTTCTGAGCTGAATGCTTTTTTCATGTTTGTGATTAAAAATCGGATAAAATATTATTTAAAGTTCTATTTATGAATTGAAATTGAACATTATATATTAGAAACATTATAAAACATTTAATATAACTCTTAATCTTATGAATACTTATTTTACGATGTGGATTATTAATACAGAGTTAAATGAAGTTTGAAAGAAAGTTATATATTTTTTTCCATTTTCAGTATTATATTTACTCTATGATACGTTTTACGAAACTGTTATTTCAAGAGTTTAATTTAATCTCAAATGAAACTTAATTACAATTTTCCATGACCTCTATTTTTTCATTGTTTCTACGTTAATGTTTGCTCATATAATTAACAGAAAGCGAGTGAAAACTATAGTTTGTTATTAATAAACAGCAATTAAGTAAATTTAAATTATTATGTGTTTCTTAAAATAATGTAAATCTGGGATGCTACAGATTATGGAAAAAACTTTATTTTCCTTGAATTTTCAACTTGTACATTTTAAATTACTAAATTCATGACATAAACGTCCATTTAAATTACAATATGAATTTTTGAAAAAATAAATTTATACGAAGGAACTATTACATAAAATTGTAATCATTTACATGTCTATTTTAGTCATAATTACGATCTTAATGAAGTTTTTTTATTACCTAACTTAAGATATTCAAAAAATGATGAAAAAAGGCTTAGAAATATTTTTGTGACTACTTTGTAAGTGAACAATTATTTTCATCAAACTTTTATTCACTGCGAATAATATAATGAATAAAATAAATAACTTTAATTCATTTATTACTGAAAAATGACAATTTTTATTTATTTATAAATTTTAACTTAAGTTATATGAGAGAAATAATAGAATCCCCATAACACTGAATATATTAATCCTTATTTATTTTTTTTACCCGAGTTGCTAAGAAACTGTTTCAGGATACTAAACAGAAACTTAAAAAAAAAAAGAGAGAAGAGGAGCAGGGATGATTTGGAAGCAAATATTTTCTTAATACGTTTCCTTTTAAGAAACTAATTATCTTAATCATTATATCAAACCATACTGTTTACTTAATAACAAAGAAGACATTAGTTATAAAATATGAAGATCCTAGTTCACGACTATTAATCAGGCAACAAGTAAGCTTTTCAGACAGTACTTGTTGAGATCAATATTCGGTTCTTTCAAGCAACTTATTCTACCACAATTAATATTGTAAACAGCCACTCTTAATTGAGTAGATATTTTTATTTATATATTATTTTCAAAACAAATGTTAGTTTCCATTTTTATGGAAAGAAAAAAGTAAAAATAAAACTCTCAAATCTATAATAAGCTAATCTAAAATTTTATGTATAAAGATGTACATTTAATATGTCTTTAAAATTAGCATATTTTTATTCTAAGGTATGGATTTTCATAATATTTACGAAACAAATGTTAATGATATTGTAATGAAGAAAAATAATATTTTTTCCTCACATACATCTAATACGGGGTTTTTGAATTTGCAATATTATTAAAGTATTTTGATTTGAAACATAATTATTTTTATTTCTTATTTCATAATTATTATTCTAAATAATGAACAATTCTTATACCTTATAATATATTTGAGTAATACTTTTTTAGCTTCAGAAATAATTGACATTTTATTATTTTAAGCTCATTAATTTAATAAATGTGTTTTAAGTAATTGTTATTTTTTCATAATTTATTTAAATTACTTATGTTAATTAATTCCAATATTAAACCCAAAAGTGTATAGAAACATTTTATGCAGAAACATTTGAAGTATTATCCAATATATGCCTAATATCGTTTCGTATAATTCGTTGAAGCAAATTATTTAAAATAAACAAATTTTCATTTTTGTAACAATTAAATCAAAATTCAAGCAAACTTTTATAATACAGAATAATTTTAAAATTGCTTAAATTTCGAATCACGATGAAGAACAACGATGCATAATGTTTATGTTCACACACGAATGTAAAAAATTCTAAAGCTCTAAGTAAAGAGAAAATAATTAATTTCATTTTACAAGCACTTGAAAGATGGAGTGAAATGCGAAGATTACTATATGGATTTCTCAATTCTCTGACATAATCCAGTTTTTGTAATATTTGAATAAGAATACATGTGAGCCCTTCAAAAAATTATACACATATGTACACAAAAAATTTCAGTTATCATTAATTAATAAATAACCTTTATGAAAGGAAATATTTAGTTCTGTAAAGGTTGAAGAAAACAAAGTCATCTTTCATGTATAATGTGTATTAAATAAAAGTATATTGCATACACAATGTGAAATATATCTTAATAAAACACATCTTTTTCTTCACCCATTTATTACATAAATTCCGGGAACTGAAGAGAAGGGAAAAAAAAAACTTTACATTAGCTCCGTTCGGATTTATTTGTTGTCTTCTTCGTAAAACTTTTGTCATGCATTCCACAGAAATTCACTAGAATATTCTGGAGAAACTTCGGAATGAAAGAACACGAACATCATTCCCCCTTCGGACTTATGAAAGCGCATCGGTTTGCAAAAATACTCGAGCATTCCTTTTCCAAATAATGAAATGCATTTGTGAAGAGATAGGACGCAAGAGGCACTTGTGCCGTGAATCGAGCGATGACAATAATTAGGAGAGGCATTCTGTGAAGAAGAGTTGAAGGGAAAATGGCAGATATTAATATGTCCATCGTGTCAATGTGGACAATATTATATAGAAAACTACAGTAAAGTTATCAAAGTCTTTTACGATGTAATATACAATTGCTATCGCATTAAATTCGTTTAACCATGTAATGAAAATTCTGAAATTATCGAAATTATAGAAGAATTTTCGAGAGGAATACATATTAATCACAAAATATTTTAATGTAAAATATATGAAGTACAGAATTATGAGAAAACGATTGCTTAATTGAAACTGATTGCTCCTGAGAAAAAGTTCTGATTCGATATAAACGTTCATTGTATAATTTACGTTTCTCACTGTACCAAGTTTTGTTTTACCAGGTACACTCAAAATAAATGAAATTGCTTCTTATGGATTAAGAGAAGCAAACCGATTATTATGAGATACATTTTGTTAAAATAAGTAAACGTCGGTGAACAAAAATAAAAAAAATCGGTTCTTTATTTTATAAGCAAGATTTCGATTCTCAAATGTTCAGAGAATGTGTTTATTATTTTTAAATGTTCTTAATTAAAAGAGACAATCTTTGCTTTCATTAAGTTAGAATATAGTTATTTTATTTTACTAATCTATATCTTACCTGCAGAAAATTTCTTTCAAATTGATTTCATAATCCAGCTTTTAAACAACAGTATTAAAAAGTGGAACCTTGAATCCATTATAATAAAATGTAATACAAAATTATGCTATTTTGAGAAACAAAAATTTAAGTATAATTTCTTGTCATTTAAATTTAATTACTATCCAAATATATTTCTATTCTATTAAAAATAATTAATTCGCTTTATCAGGTCACATTATAGAAAGGTAACTTAAAAATCTGTAAAACACATTAAAAGTACTTTTTCAGGTTTTTAAGCATTTGAGTAGTTTCAAACTTAAGAAATAGAAATGAAATTGTAGCTCTGTTCTAACAGTAATAATTCCTGATTGTTTCAAAAAAATTTAATAAATTGTAAAATTTCTTTTTCATCGAGAGTTTACAAAAGAATTAACATTTCTTATGGTTTAGAATGTTAAGAAGAGAAACAAACCTGACACTCAAGGCATATCCTTGTTTTAAGAATAAAAAGCTTTATTTATATTCTTCATAAAAAAGAGGACAATTCGTTTAATTTTCCTAGAAATATCATGAAGAAAAGTACAATGGTGCTAAGGAATGACAAAATTTTTGTTGACTAAAAGATGCAATATCATCGAAAAGAAACATTTTTAGATAGCAAAGAGACTTTAGCTTTCGTATGAGCACAAATTTTTGTTCTTGACCATTTCCCAAATTAAGTGTGAAATACTCACATTTTGCTTAATTTAATTTAATTTCTTTCCACCGACTGACTATAGTTTCAATTTGAATTATAGTAACTTCATTGAAGTAATATTAAGAACATATTAATTTATAAAGATTTATTTATTTCTATTTTTATTTTATTTTGTTTTAATTACATTTAACTTAAAAACCATTAAATTTAAGAATTTATCATTTGTTTAATTTTAATATCTGAAAAGAGTACTATTATCCAATTCAATACTTTGTCGTTTTTTAATTCTAATACTTAATTGAAGAATTCAATAACTATTTTAAAAATATTTGTACCTCTGGTGGCTAAATTTGCTCCATGCAAAACTTTACATTGAACAATTTGTAGAGCGTATAATATTGTATTGCAGTTGTGTTTTTAATTAAATTTTCAGCAAAGATATTCCTTTTTTTGCTATTTGAAATTAATAATGAAGTATTTAAAGTTGATTTCTTTGAATGTTCTTTACGTACGCACAATATCAAACGATATCACTGAAGCAATTTGTTACTAAAATTCAAATAGTACTTTTTTTGAGTTAAAAATGAAGATAAGGATTATGTATAAAGAATAACAATGGACTATCCCCATTAAAAGTGTGAGATGGGTGAGTATTTTTTGTGACACCGGAATCGGTTTTTGTGATTTATAATTTTTTTTACATGTAATATCAGTTATTTTACCGCTGGCTTAGTAATTTTAAACGAATACAATTAATATAGAGTGCGTCAGATTAAAATATATTTAAATACCTAGAAGGTAAATTAAAACATAAGAAATTGAGTACAAATAAATACAATGCATTGTAAGAATGCCTATGAAATGTGGAATATAATGGCGGTTTTTAATTAATACAATGTGTGTGTGTATGAATTTTTGTATAACCTACTTTTAATATTATATGACCCGAAAGTGCTCCAATGATCTTTATACTAAATAAAATTTACTATAATTTAATTAGAAAGCTAAAAAATGCTCAACATCTTTTAAGATGATTAATTTTATTTTGTAAATGTTTTGCAACATATCTGACTAATTAGTTTCCTCCTTCGGTTTTAAGACTCACATATTTTCAGAAATAAAATCTTCATAAGTTTTGTAAAGTTACCTGACTTCCTCCTTGATTCAAAACATTCAACCACAGTAATCTAAATTTAACCTAATGCATTATTTCCTTACAAAATAAATGATTTATTAATGAGAAAATTATTTATCTCTGAAAAAAATACAAATAATGCAAAGTACACATAAAATGGTCTATAGAGCGTGTATAAATTTATAGTTCAATAGTAATACTATCTCACATTTAAGATCCAATTACATTTTTGATAAATAATGTATGTAAAAAATATAAAAAGGAAAAATGCTTAATTGTGTTTTTATTACTCATTCGATATTTCTAATTTTTCTTAAATTATAAAAATCAGTATATTAAATTATTTGTGAAATGTATCATGTTTTGTCAAGTGTGGTCTTGATGACCAAATATAGTTAATTTTGGAATTAATTTATTTGAACTTCTGTTTACTTTACCTAAAGGAACTCCTCAGGGACTTACCGTATTTAATTCAGTACGAGATTTAAGACCTTGTCATACTTAAGTTCTTAAAGATTTATAAAAATAATCAAGTTCTCATTTAGAGATTTCTGTCTTTAGTCTCGGAAAAAGGATAACATCTCAAAAAACAGATGACATAAAAAAATGAAATATATATCATATTTTTATAAAATGTGTATTTTTTGAAATGTAAGAATGCTTCATAATATAATGAAATCACAGCAAACATGCATTTCAGTTTAGTTCCATTATGCAACATTTCATAAGAAATTAGAGAAATTGTCATTCTGTTGAAGATGAAAAAAATATAGAGTCGATATTCTTTAATAGATCACGTGGAAAGCATTAATACTTGGGTTAATCGTTGGTTCATCGAACCCGACAGAATATGGAAGGGATCAAGAGGAATATTGTTCCAATAACTTTTAAGTGCTATTTTTAAATCAGACTTGCCACTATACTGTAATTCGTTCTTGTAAACATCTGGAGATGCAACAAATATTCCCCATTAGATTTAAATTGATGCTTCGAGAACCCCATTGAAGAATTTTCAACTCGCTCGCTTACATCCAGGAATTTGTGTAACACGAGACATGCTCATATGTTAAGATATCCAATCACCGGAAGAACAGACGACACAACAAAATACCTGTCAAAATGTATATTATAAAACTGAATTAATTTTCTCTTTGACAAAAACAGTTTCAGTCTAATCAGTGGCTGCTAATGCGGCCCAAATCATGACAGATCTACCTTAGAATTGACGCTTTGAAAAAAAGGTGATATTCTTTTCGCAGGTCATAATCGTAAAATCATAATCGTTCATCTGGCCGTTTAAAATTAGTTTTTAAGGTCCTAATATACCACATAATTCCAATTGGTGGCATCCGCCAGATGTTTCCATTCGAAATTAAGATATTATTTAAGATATTATTTCCATTCGAATTAAGATATATTTTTTTTGGCCACACCAGGTCATATTTTTGATTTTAGATAATTTACTGGCAACAAATATAAAAAAATAGAATTGAGTTTCGTTCCAAGAGACGAACGTTAAAAAATAGTGCTTGTGAAAATTGTGTATATAATTTATGTTTGAAAAGATGTGTGCAAATAAATGTGATGCCCTGACAACAAGTCATCTTTTTTAATAGTCTGCAATACAATACAGACTATTATTTGGATTTTCCACCGAGATAGTAGTAACTCAAATGTGCTTGTTCGAATGGGGGTAGTGCTGGTCTCCACAACAAGATTTGGAGTGCGTACCTCAATCAAATAATGCTGGTCTTCTGAGTTGCTAAATTGAAAAAAAAAAGAAATTTGGAATTCCTTGAAGAGGTTGCAAAGTAAAAATAACCTGATGCCGATTTTTTTCCCCTTTTGTTCGAAGGATTATCTGGTAGTGAAAGTGATTCGACTTCAAGCTCCATTTTTTCCCCCTCTGCGGACTGTTTTCTGTGCTGTTCAGACATCATATGCTGCATTTGCTTATTCAAGAATTGTATCATCTTTTCCGAGTGGCTTAGTTATTAATTTTGTACTTGATTATTATGTGTATGAATTTGTTTCTGGTAATGTTTTTATTTTTAGCCAACCAGGCTTAATATAATTATATTGGGTTGCCAAACTGGTAACGTTCTGTTAGTTCTAGCCAACCAGGCTTAATATAATTTTATAGGTTTGCCAAACTGGTAACGTTTTTCATTGTAGCCAACCAGGCTAAATATAATTTTATAGGGTTACCAAACTGGTAACATTTTGTTGATAGTACTCGCCAACCAGGCATAGTATAATTTTCTTTTACACATCGCTGTAGATTTGTAAATTTTGCATTGAAATAGTGCATTACGAAATTTATGGGTTATTTATAGTATTAGATAATATTTCATGTATTTCTTAAAGTCTATATAAGAGTTCTTACTGACTGGGTGAAACATTGGTGAGTTTCTTGAAGGTTATTGTGATTTGTTATTTTCAGTATTAATACTACTTCATGTATATTTAAGATATTTTGAATAATTTAATTTTACTTTTTCTTATTGTGTATTGTTTATTATTGAAGATAATTGTATTTAAAGCATTTTGAGACACAAAAAAGTAGATTGTTTGTTTGAGAAGTGACAATTCAGTTCTTTAAAATTATAGTTATTGATATAAGCACAATTTTTGATAGAGAACATTTTAAATTAGTTGTTAAGGTTCTCCAACATGGCAGACTTAGCTAGAAGTAGGAAACAGGATTCACAAGTGTTAGCTGAAGAATTGAGTTTGAACGTAAAACCTGAATTTAAAATTTTTCATTTATATAAACTGATTGTTGAAAATCCTGATTATAATGAAGAATTTACACTTCAATTACTTGGTCCCATTAAAGAAGAATGGTAAATGAAGGAAGAACTCTAAAAAGAAGAAATAAAGGAAAAACTTGAAAAAAAAAGAACGAGAAAGGAAGGAAAAACGGAAAAAAAAGAAAGGGAAGAAGAATGGGAGAGGAAGGAAAAACGGGAAGAGAGAGCACGAGTTAGAGCCTTTGAGCTGGAAAAACTGGAACTAAAAGCAAGAGCTGCAGGTATACCACCCGGAAATTCCATGCAGTTATCTGATCAACCAGTGAAAATCAAAATTCATGATGTCGTGCAATGTTTTAATCCTAAAGAAGAAATTCCCGATTCCAAAATTAATGAAGAGATTTTACCACCATCTAGTGAAGATTTTGCAATCAAAGAATTAATTAAAGTTAATTTGAAGGAATTCTGTGCACAACCACTTTCAGTCCCACCAGTAATTGTCCATGCAGAAAATGTTGAACCTGAAAACAGGATTGAAAATATTGAACAAGTTTCAGAAAATCATATTCAGCGTGAACTGAATGAAGATTGTTTGGTGAAATGAATGAAAATCCTGAACTGAACAATAAAGCAGATCAGAATGTCACTTTTACTAGATCTGAAACATCAAGTTCAGGTGAAAGAGATAATCAAGATAACACTTGTTATTCAAAAAGAAAAAATGCTGTAAAGAAATGTATTCTTCTAAGAAAATGTTTTCAAAATATTTCGTAAACTTCTCCAAATCTGATGAAAGTGTAACTATCGATAATGACAAGGTAAAATAATGTAAATTTGAATCCACAACTTATGAGATGGGCAATGACTTTACAGTCTTATACTTATATGGAAGTTCCTGGCAGTGGCAAGAGTCATAAACATGCAGATACTATAAGTCTCACTCCATGGCCTAATTAGAGAAAATATATTTAAAATAATATACCTTCAGACTTTGAGTATTATCATTTACTATTTTACAATTTGGCTTATTGTCTGTATTGTTTTAGCAACTTTCTTCATCAGAAATTGTATGTTATTCATATTCGTTGTACATTTTCAAAAGCTACATACCAAAGAAAAATTTGGGTTTTCTAATGTCATATTTGTTTTAGTATTTTTTTCATTATAAAATACAAACTCATTGTACATTTTCAAACGCTGCATGCCAGTGAAAATTTGGGTTTACTTATGTCATATTTGTTTTTGCATTTTTTTCATTATAAATTATTGCTTTGTCTAATTTGATGATTATGGATATTACTTTTATTATGTATTCTATTTTATGTTATAACAACTTTTTGTATAGATTTTTATAAAAGGGTTTTAATTCGTAGTATCTGCTGCAGTCTAACAGTTCTATTCAATACCTAGTGGAATTAAAAATATAAAAAAAATAGTATTTGGAATTATATTGTGATTTTCAGTGTATATTTTGTTTGTCATTTACTGTATTTAAAAAAAAAAAGTGCTTTTGAATTTTTGTTACGTCAATTATTTTGGGAGAAATTGATATACCTGTATGTATTTATGTAAGAGATATTCTTCTTATTATTTATGTATGTTTATTATTGATTTTTTATGTAATTTGTGGAATTTAAGCTTAGTATTTGAAACGGTGTTGTTATAAGAGAACTACTTTATAAAAAAAATTAAGTTGCGAAGCAAATCAATTTCCTGAAATAGAAAGAAACAATAATTTAAATTTCAAGAAATTTTAATTTAAAATAATTATTAACTTTTATTTTTAGGGGGGAGAGGTTGTGATATATTCAATTTTTAAAGACAAACGATTTAATCTTAATGTGATACTTTTTTAAGATATTATCTGTTCAACTTTTAAAAGCCAACGATTTAAACTTAAAGTGATACCTTTTTCAATATTCTTTACTAAGATATATTTTTTTGGCAACACCAGTTCATATTTTTGATTTTAGATAATTTACTGGCAACAAACATAAAAAAACAGAATGGAGTTTGGTTCCAAGAGGTAAAGACGAACGTTAAGAAATGGTGCTTGTGAAAATTGTGTATTTAATTTATGTTTGAAAAGATGAGAGCAAATAAATGCGATGCCCTGACAACAAGTCATCTTTATTAATAGTCTGCAATACAGTACAATATGCTTAAGAACACAGAATTTGCATGAAAATATAGAAAACTATAAATTATTTACACCTCTTTTGAAGTTTACAATATCCTTAGAAGTAAGAAAGAAAAATAGACATTAAATCTGGTAGTTTAGAAGCAATAGAAATGTGTCAGGTCATGGATATAACATATCATAAATAAAATTATTAGCACAGAAAGTATATTTAGATGAAAACACTATTTGTCGTTATTAGAATACATTTAAATCATCTTCTCCTTTCCTAAAAATAAGCCACCCTTTTTTTGTTTTTGTTTATCTACTGATTTCACGCATGTTCACTTTGCGCGATTTTTTACTTAAAATACATGTATTTTTTTCAAAAAAAAAAAAAAAAGAAAGAAAAGAAAAGTATGAGAAAGTAAGAAAATATTTTGATCGATTGGTCTGATTTTCTTTTTTTTTCCCCTCTTTTTTGGCTTTATTTTTTGATAAAACGAAGTTTTCCAGGTTATAAAGGTTACATACTATTTTCAAACCTTTACTTTTAAATTTAGTTTTTTTCCATATAAAAAACGAGTTTTTCGAAGATTTTGGGAAACAAATACTAAAATAAACCTTTCATAATTATAGGATCTTTCCTAAAATAAACAAATGACCCAAGTGTAATTGAAAGGTGTATATTATTAGAATCAAAATGTAACCACAATATGTTTTATAGTTTCTTACTTTTTGGTCATGCTTTGAACATCCTTCACTTGAAAATTTTCTGAGTAAGAATTTGATAATTTTGAATTATTCAAAATCTTCATTTAATACAGTTTTAAAAGGATTAATAGATGCAATTTTAAGACTTAGGGGAAATGAATAATGAACTTCAATATTTTTCTTTAGTATTACATTTCTATTCATCCGGGATGAAATTTTGTACAAAAATATTTTATGATATTTATATTATGAGGGACAAATTATACACTTGAAAATAGGATTATTTTTTATCAGTATACGTTTTATCCAATTTCAGATTAAAAAGATTATTTAGCCAATTTAGTTACTAAAAGTATGATTCAAGAAATTCTCCTTTATGATGAAAGCAAATATAAGAAAAAACACTAGTTACTTATTTCTCTATTTTTCACACTCAAACACAGATTATTGTTTCCCCCTATGTATCGTTTTTCCTATAATATATTGATTTAATTTTTAATTTAATATGCAAGCTCCAGATACATTTCATAGATTGTCAATTCAAGGCATTCCTATTCAGTTTAAAATCAATATTTCATTTCAATAATTGATGTTCGAACAGAAAAATCGAATCAGATTTTAATAGAAAAAAGAGCCTCGCTTGCTTCCGGCTTATAGTTAGCATAAAAATACCTTTTTACACTTCTTCGAATAAAAGTCGGATTTTTCATATCAAAGGAGCAAACAAACTGCAACCATTCACATCACACATGTCAGTTGAACTAATATTTAGAAACGTATAAGCAGGTAATCTAACAGAAGCTGAGATGAAAAAAATTATTTTCTCGCATATTTTCTTTTCTTTTTTTAATGCTGCTTTCATCCTCGCGGGCTTGGGGAAAAACGAATTTGCCTTTAACGTGTGGGAGGGTGATTGAATTTCTCAGAGGAAACGTGATTCTCCTTTTTTGGTTTTGAGATGAGAGCGTGGATATATAAAAAAAAATCCATCAAATCAGGTTCGGATTTGAACACACAAATCCCAATGTCATAAACCGAGTATTCGCAGTGGAAAATCGATAAACAAATAATATTTTTCCTTACGAAACGGTTGATTTCTGATGACTCCCTGGCTGTCAGTAGTAAAGGATAAATATGATTTTGCTTTAAAGGGTGGATATGAAAAGAGTCGTAGGGAAAAAATACCTTTTCTGCATTGCGAATTTGTAAATATCAAGTTAAATAGCAGTCTCTAAACTAGTATTCAAATCGATAGCCTTAAGGAGAACATTGTGAATTTGAGGAAAATTTTACAAAAAAGAATTCTTTATCTATAAAGAATATATATCTATCTATATATTTGAGTTTTGAAGTATAAAATATACAAATTAATTTAACAAAGAATCAAATAATTATATTACTGAGTATGAAGAACTTGACAGCAATTCAAGTTATTTGAACAAATCTTTCTAAGTTTATAATTTTTTTTTTAAATTTAACAAAAATTGTCGTTCTTAATTTAATTTTTTAAGTCCATGTATGGTCACTGAAACCTTAGAATATTTCAAAATTGTGCATTTATTTGATTTAATGGTTACAAATAGAAGGCGTTTCACTGATTCTATTATTGTATTATTCATGAGAATAAAATGCTCTAAAATTGAATTTCAAAGTTCAAAAAAGAAAAATGAAAACACGTGAAACGTTATAGAGATATACGAGTGTACTAAACATTTGCGGTTTTCTCAAAATGTTTCTTTTTAGGATTATGGAGCATTTCTCTCAAAATCTAATTTACTCATAGCAGTGATAGTTTCCACGTTATAAAATGAGGTTTTTTCTTATGCACCGATTGCAATTTTTTTAAAATAAGAACTGACGAATTTTATGTATTACGCAGTAATTTTTATAAGAATTCAGTGGAATTTCAATCAGAAATTGTAATATTTTTTAAAACAAATTCTGATATTTTAGTCATTTTCAGAGTATATAAAAATGTAATATTTATAAATTCTGTGCTTAATTTTTAAATTATAAATGCTGTAGAATCAATGCAAGATGTACCGAAAGTAAAGTACGCGACTGATACAAATGTTAAACACAGATCTCATATATAATTATTTATGCGTACAATTGGGATTTTCTTTAGATAGACTGAATAACTAATTATATAGATATCTCAATGTTAAAATATGACTTCATTGCTGTTTAAATAAAATTGAAATTTTTTAAAATTAAAACTTGGTATAAGCTCTTTTTCCTTCTTGTCTTAGACGCCTTAAAATTTTTAATAAAGGAAATTTCCGCTTTTATATTGATTTATACGTTATTATGAAAAGGAGAAAATTACTTACATTTGAATCTCAATTCCATTCAAAGCCCGCTGCCGCATTAGCCCAGTGGTCACAATCAAGACCTTATGGTCAGCGTTGTTTTAACTGTGTCATAGATTCGAGTCCACACGACTTTGGCGTGGTATGAAGGTGATGGGAGTAGAAATCTAATTCAGGTATCACCCTCATTATTTCACTGAGGCTCAAAATTACAAGGTCCACTACCAATGACTCTCGAATTGCTTTAAGTGAGTTGTCAATAAAGAGTAAACCAATCTATTGAAATGGAGGCTGCAAACACGTTGAATGAAGCTGAAACCTAGATTTCCCTGACGTGCAGTGCGTAAATTAAGAGAGTATGATGTCTTTTTAGATATCATCAATACCTCTGAATAATGAATAAGCCTCGTATTGTTCTTGTACGGAGATATAAATACAAAAACAGACTGTGATTCGAAATAAAAAAATTATTTGAATTATAACTCAGATTAGTTCTATACGAAATACACATACTAGAATAAAAGTATCGTGTAACGACTACGATTTTATTCGAAAAGTTGAAAGCTTTGGAAAATAAATTCTAGACTTTTATATCTTATCATTACAGATCAGGAGTTACTTTTCTGCTAAAAGAAAGTTTCGAGATAATTTTTTTGTTGAAAACAGAACTGAAGATCATGGCGTATTCGGAGATATGAAATTTTGGATTTTTTTTCAATACTTTATTTTGTTCTTTTCCATCTATTGTCATAGGAACCTCTCCGAATACTAAAACAGAAATTCTAAGAGCTACGAAGTGCTAGCATATGAAGGCAGACTCTTTGTGCATTACTATGAGAACTGGGTTTCCTTTCCTTGTTTAGAAAGCCACGATGACACTTTTCTTTCCTGTTTGCTTTGATTCGAACAAGTTTCAACACTTTCTGCACATTTGTAGTATTATGTATGTATAAATGTATATCTGTAGCTCTGTTATTCGTGTGTTTATTTTTCTTCACCTTCTTTTTCAACTTTTTTTTTTTTTTTTTTTTTTTTTTTTTGTAAATACATCCCGAAACAATTCTTGAAACAGTTTAAGAACATTTTGAGCTCCATTTTCAGAAGTAATTAAAACTCCCTTTTCTATACGATAAGTTTTATTAGATTCCCAATAGTTCCCGCAGTACCTTAGTGGTCATGGTCTCGGATTCCTGGCCAGCGGTTTTCGTTCAGTCGCGATTTTCGATCCTTGGTCGCTAAAGAACCGCCGTGTAGCCGGGGCTGATGCACGTTAAATCTGTCCGTGCCCAAAGTCCTCCCTTTGGCGTGGTGTGGATATTAGGAGAGGGGGTACCAGCTCAGGTGTCGTCCTCGTCACTTGACCGTGGTTCAAAATTACGTCGCCTGTAGCAATCGTGTTGCTTCTAATGCGACGTTAATAAAAACTAAACTAAACCTAGATTCCCAATATGCATTTCAAATTTTTTAATACTGTAATTAAGAAGTCAAAATGTAAGATTTGAGCACTTCTGAGAAGATCTCTCTCCTTTTTTTTAATTAATAGATAAAATATTCTTCTGAATAAAGTTTATTTAAATATTTTTAATTTCCGCAAAATTAATTATTTTTTTCTAGAAGCTAAAGTATAAGTTGACATCCAAACTGTTGTGTATTAAAATAACTGCGTACTTTTTCTTTAATTAAATATCAAATAATGTATTTCTTATTCCAGTTAATAAGTTAGAGTAAAATAATATATCCTTGATGACAGCCCAATTGTCTAATTTGACAATTTATAATAATTTATTTTCTTTTAACGTTATAAAATTTAAATAAATTATTAAAGGTAACATAATATCAAAAACAGAACGGCACATATTGAAATATGACTTTTACTGATAATCTTCATCTAATTGCTTATTTATCAGACTTTGTGACACCGTTCTCCCGCAAAGCAAAATTAACAACGACAGGAACAAAATTTTCTAAGAACAGGGAAATCTTTGCTGAAAATGATGTCACCGGCTACCCAAGTTCAACTGAGTACCAACAAATCGGTAAAATGTATTAATGCCGATATAGTGAATCCTTGCTTGATCACTAAATAGGGCCTGGAACTGCTGGTTGAATTAATCTCCAAAAAGTGGACACCTACTTTAGTGAGTCTAACTGAGGCACTCCTTTCACAAATCTTGACAAATGAATAAAAACGGCTGTGATTCATGCGTTTAATGGATGTGTTATGGAAATCAAAATCTATCGATGACGTCAGTGGAAGCGTTAAAAATAACACTGAATACAACATATTTATCAATTGCAGTAATGGCTGGAAAAACACCCTTGACTAAATATCATTCAGAAAGTTAAAAAGATTTTCCTCCCTCAGAAGCAGTGTGCGGTGATTCTGTACTGTACTTCTCAGCCAAAAACAACAAAAGTAAAAGTGCCTTAAGCTAAGCTTCGTATTTAATTCCTTTTTGTTTTAGATGACAAAGGTGTTGCAAAGTATTCGAAAATATCAGTTAACTGATTTTAAGATGAGTGGGTCGAATCGCCTTCATCACGAAGGTCAACAGACCTACATCTAAGAGGTACCAACCAAATTAACCCCGAAATTTAAATCCAAGTAGTAAAAAAAAAATGTATTACCTATTTTAATAAATTGAAGAATTTGCTATTTTTGTCAGTGACGTAGCGAAAACAATAGAAGACGCTGGGCTATGAATTTTGACACAAATAATCTGTGAGTACTGATGATATGCACCACGGAGCCATTTTCTTAAAATTCATTTTAGGATTTTTTTGGAAACTTAAGTTTAAAGGGAAAGTGCCTTCTTTGCGCATGCGTAGATCGAACTTTGTCTGTTCAGATAAGAAAAAAATAAAGGATCTCAAAATGGTAGTATGAAATTTAGTACAATGAATTTGTAAACACTGATAGTGTGCACCACGAAGTCGATTTTTCCAAAATTCAGCTTAGATTTTATGAATTTTCAAATTAAATTTCATGTACGTTGTGTATAATGTCAAAGAGAATCTTCTCCATATAAATAATTTGATTTAGAATTGTTTAATTATTTGCTCTTTCTAAAATAATTATTGCGATTCCTTTAGATATTTTTAAAATAATTGCGATTGTTTTTCGAATGAATTTTCCTCTCAAAAGAACATTATTTGAAAAATCATGAACAAAAATTCTTTGAGAAAGTCGTGTTTTAATTTGGCAACTATTCTTTGAGTGAAATGGGGGCAATTGCAAGCCCTGAAATTTCACTCTTTGTAAGCACTTTTAAATATTATTATTAATCTTTATTTATTTTTGCATTTTAGACTGCCTCTTTAAAGTCTTTTTACCCAAGTCTAATTGAAATTTCTAATTTGTCAATGCCAGTTAATTGTATTGCCTGAGATACTCATATTTTCAGGTATAATGAAATTGATTTGAATTGCCTAAATTTATCATACTTTCTATTTCAGTTCTAAGCTGCCTTTTGAATTTCTCTTTACTAATTGCTCAACCCTCAGTAACATCACTGATTTACTTTTCATTTTAGGCCACAATGTGGGTTTAAATATATTTTAGCCTCACCACTAGACATAATTTTAAAAATCAGCAAAATAATGATTTTTTGGGTAGCCATACATACGTCGAAGAGTCTGTAATGTTTTATCTATAATGTTCTACATCTGACGAATTATCGCTAAAAACTCTTTCATCGCCTGTTGATTAATTTGTTTCATTTTTAATGTCCCTGCTTTGTGAAAACTGAACCTGTTTCCTTTCAGCGATTAATTCTTAAATTTTGAGCTAAATTTCTATATTTTAGACTTCGTGTTAGTAAGAAATTTACTTGGTAAAAACTAACCCTATTTTTTATGTTATAAGCTAGCCGTTGATAAGGTGTACTTGTGAGTTAGCTGGGTACCAGACAAAAAAGCACCAAATGTAAGAGTTGACATAGCTATCCTAAAGTCTAAATGTTGATATGAAATGAATATTTGACCCCAGTGGACTTTTATGTGTATTACATTTTTTATCACCAACCAGTAATATCTTCCGCTCGACGATAACTGCGTTATATTTGTCGTTATGTTAGCAATTTGTCAATAAATACGGTGGTGTGACCTGTTTAACGTCTCTGTGATTGACTTATTGACTTTTAGTGTTAGTACATTGTTTAGCTATGGAACAAGAGGCGACTAGGAATGGTTTGCTGTCACAAATTTATTTTTGTGATAGGAATATTTGGGTAAATTTTAATTATTGAAAAGCGCTTTGTTCATTAGTAATTCTTAAAGAAAATGTGCCTTAATATATTTATGTCAGTGAAAATCATGTGAATTTGAAATCTTACCTTGACTCAATAAAATTATTTCGACTAATAGAATTGGAACTAAGTACATTTTTATATGAATGTAAGGAACGTTTCGTGTATTTACTACCAAATATGTTTTCTTAAATATTTTTGATCAAGAAAAATATGAATATTCTTTTATGTTGACATGGGTAATATATTTTTGTTAAAGTATTATTATTTATTAAAATTTTTTATACTTGGTAGTTGGATTGTTAACTATTAAAATTAAATCCATATCAAGAAATTAGATGTAACGTTTAGTATTGTTGAATTTTAATTTCTCTTAGGCATTATGCAATATTTAATATTTTAAAATCATGACAGCGAAAAAAGTCTAATGTATGCACTGCAAGCTTCTTCCACATTGGATTCAAATTAATTTCACTTTGCAATTTCATTTAATAAATAATTTTTCCTTGAAGACTTATTTGCTCTCCACTTAAAATTACATTTAAAAGTTGGTTCTCATTCAAAAACCTTTTATACTTCCACTACATTGTTCCTTTCTTTCAATTTACCCGTGGGAATAATGTTTATACTAACTAGTGTATATTAATAAAAGTAATTGTTTGCAATTTCCGTCGTCAGTGCAGCTGAAAGATTACAAGACACTGGACTTGAAATTTGTTACGAAGAATGTACGAATACTGATAAAGTACATCAAGAAGTCGTTTCCTCGAAATTCCTCATGGATTCTTAAAGTTTTATTTTACAGTTCATGTGCGTCATGTATGAAATCATAGTCTATCTTCTACAGTCAATTGGTTAGATGTTTTTTTTTTATTATTTGTTTCTTGTAAGATAATTATAATGACTATTTTTGTTATTTGTAAAATAATTATGATTATTTTTCGAACGAGTCATTATCTCTATAAAGTATTATTTAAAATTATAGGAAAATAATATTCTATGAAAAATTAATCTTTAAGTTTGGCAATAACTTTCTGTTTTGAATCGGTGCCATAAATGTTGAATTACTGTTATTCAAAACTTTTAAAAATTATAATTATACTTCAATCGTTTTTTGTATTTTAGATATTTTTCAATACTTTTAATGTTCCAGTTCATTCCACGTTTTGATTCCTTCTAAGCCTAACTTTGTCTCAAATTTAATTGAAATATCTTAGAGGCCTGCAAAGCTTTTTGCGAAATATAATGAATTAGAGCCCAACTTTCTTTTTCAGTTTAAATTTTAAATTTTTTTTGTCAAATTTAGTGATTTATATTACCTGAGATATTCATATTGCTACAAAAATTTCCTGAGTGTGTGGGAGTGAAATTAGTCCAACATGACATAAGTCACTTTATTCACAAATTTTCAGGACGACACTCGGGTCACAAAGATTAGACAATGACAGTACGAACCGAAAACACAGGACTTATACAGATTAATAACACAGATACAGGAGCAAAACAGTACTTTTAAATACAGTCACAGTTGTATTAGCAACATTCAGCTCATTAACTTATTAGAGTTCTCACTACACACAACATCCACAGTTATACACTGAACTTCCAGAGACTTCAACATTTCCCAGCAGATACATGCTGCTCCTACGCAACTTCACCCGGCACGCTCCATTTCAAGTAATGACAGCTTCCAGCTGATTTTCCAATAGATTTCCGCAACAGATACTAAAAAGACAGTTTCTGACAGTTACGATAGTTTCAGGCCGAATCTCCAGCAAATTCATTCAGCCACTCCATACTCGGCAGATCCGCTCAACCGATTCCAATCGATTTTTCGATCAGTCTCCAAAGCAGACTCCACAGACAGAATGATAAGCCTCCAACACGCTCAGCGTATTCAAACATTTCCCGGCTGAGGTGACATCACACGGAAAATTCACGGAAAGTCCAATTAATAATTCACCTAGGTTCCAGCACATTCAGGTACTTTCCAATTCCCGACAAAATTATTGTCAGGATTGATGGGCCATTGCACAACCTTCCTTTGTTTGACTCATGATATGCCCGTTTCTTTTCCTTTACAAATTGAACCACGCCATCTCATCATGAGGAGGCACCATCTTATGTTTGAAATAATGTTTTTTCTTTCATTTATAATGGAAAATTTGTAGTTGTGAAATTTAGTGAATTGAGCTACTTGTTGAATTTTTCTTACATAAACAGTTTCTGTTTTGTCAAAATTATTATTTTATTTTAGGCTAACTGTTGATTGATATTTTTTTTATCTTTGTATTGATAAAGTGTAAAATTCTTGTTGGGTGAACTTAAATTTCGCCTTCAATTCTAATTCAGAATCTGCCATACAGTATAGTGAATCGTTTATATTGCTAAGATAATCAATTATTCTCTTTCAGCTCTAAATTCCCTGTTGAATTTCTCTTTCATATTTATATATTAGGGATTTTTTGTTTTCTCTAATTTATTTTATTGCTTGTAAGCATATTTAATCGCCTAGGGATACTTTATTAAACGATTCGGATTCACCAGAAGTGAAAGGTAAATGTAAACATTGTTATTTTATTGATTTTGTTCATAAGAAATGTTATTCTGTATATAATTAGAATATTATTGAATATAATTGCTATATTAATTATAACTTATTTTTGTATTTTAGACTGCCTGTTAATTGATATTTTTTTAGAATATCTTCTTTTTTAAAACTAATCCTATTATTTAGCAGTTGACTTGGAAGAGCGTCTTGACAAGCAATGTTCAACGTATTTCCATAAAGATATAGCAAAACTCTCTGAAACAGCCAACATAATGTTTCCTAAGGGTTGAGCGAGGATTTCTTTGAAGCATTATGTTCTGCTTTGAAGCATTATATTCGAGACTGAACCAGTCTTTCCTAGATCACCGAACCTCAATTGGTCTATTAAGACTCAGTTAGAACCACGCGAAGCGCGAGAAACAATGCAATGCTGGTCCACTCAGTTCCAGCTCTATTTCAGCTCAAAAGAAAGCCATGGGGAAAAAATATTTTTAGGGTAAGTACAGATCAGAAACTAACGCCGCAAGGCATAAACGGGAAAACACAATGAGAATAGTTGATGAATGGAGTTCGCAGAAATGAAATCAATATAACCATGAAAGTGACAGAACAAAATTTATGTTGCGGAGTGAGTCACAACGCTGTGGGTTAGGAGATCAAGGAAAAGTTTACGTCATAAAATAGAGGACTACGACTTTCCATTTCTTCAAGGTCCAATTATTCGCTAAAACAATAATCTTAACAAGTTGCAGCAAAACATCCCTCCAGGCTGAGATTTGCTACTCAGTGTATCGTATTGGGAATGAAAACAGTCAGTCTGGAGACAATTAATTAATTTTACTATCCTACCTAAAACACGCCACCCTACATTCAACAGTCTCTTTCCGATCACACATCCCCCTCGTACACTCTCGCTCTAAAATCATTGCGCGCGCATCTCAGTCTCCGAGTCTGATTGGGTGACTTCTTCCCTGACGAAATGAACTAGATTGTGATGCCGAGTTCGCTACATCAGAGAAAGTAACATTAAAGGTACGAAAACTCAAACCACTCAAATTTGACATATGAAATGTATCACCAGGAAGAAATTCATAGCCAAGTAACCAATTAAAGCATGACCGAACACCAATTTAAACCATGACTATGACGAATGTTTTTATGTAGGAAATGATGATAGTATTATAGATAACATTCTAGTAGTTCACTTATAGGATTACCTCAATTATTACCCCGCCTATTGAATGCGTATCTCATGCGCAGACCTGGATTATAACTACAGACACTTTTTTTAGGCACAACTTTGTCCCCATAGCTATGGAATATTTTAAAAGATATTCGAATTGTGGGTTAAATATAATATTGTGCCTTGCATTTTATCTAGTTGAGGATCTATCGGGAGCATTGAGATACTGATAAGTGAAGAAACATGTGGTAATGGAACGAAAGGAATTAATTCCCTTTTTACGAAAGACATTTGCTTGGTGTTCAAAATGTCATTGAATACTGTTGCTCTGATTATTACATTATTCAGAATGTAGGAGTCATACGAACTTACATAGATTTACAATGTCCAACTTAGTTTAGGGTGAAATCAGAAATGGAGAGTATTATAATTATTTTTTTTCTTTCGACCGACACCGACAGGTAGTCAGGAAGAGCCGAATTCCGATACAGAATATTAGAGAAAGATTATTCTATAGAGACCAAAGAAAAAAAAAAGCGGTGCTTGCTATCAGGCAAGGTAAGATATTTTATTTCTCCTCAACCCTGATTATGATACAATGTAGTGAATTCAAAAATCAATTATTTACTGTGCACTATCCTCCTAATTGTGTTAATAAGAGGGGTTTTTTTTGTCTAGAAAGCGAAGTGGGTTAATGAGAGAGGGAGAAAAAAAGATGAAAAAAAAAAAGCTTTCACGCACTTCTACAGGATGCCCTAAAGCGGTGAGACAACCCTTCGTTTTATTTATAGAGATTTCACAAAATCATAAACAAAACAAAATGACATTAACTTAAAAGGTCATAATTTTCTTAAAAATGTTAAGTAAGAAGAGAAAGAACTAATTCGTGTTCGTGTATTTAATTTATTCGGTTTCTATAAAAACAATAAAAGTTGTACTGGAAGACACCCAATTATGTTCGAAGACCAATTTTTTTTAAAAAAATGATATTAAAAAAAGGTTTTTAGCGGAAAATGGTAGAAAGACTTAAAAGACAGAAATTTTAAAAATATGTAATATATAATCTCTAGTGTTAGAAATAAAGAGCTGTTTTTAATGATATTTTAGCAAACTTTTCAATATTAAAAAAATAAAAGACACAATGAATTTTTATTTCTTACATGTACTTCTTAATCTCTCTTAAGTGTTAATAACTATACTATAATCATTATTTTTAAAAAATAAATGTTTTATAAGCATTTGGTTTGACGTTTATGATTTTTCATCAGAATTACTTTGTGTTTTGAACTAAAAATAGCTGTAAAATATGATTGAATGTAACTATTCCCAAACCTGACGTTTGCTACATTTTGAAGATAATATTGAATATGTGTACCAAAAATTATTCAATTTAAAGGGGGATATCATGCATAAGTTATAGTAAAAATTAAATTCTTAAAATTACATTTAAAATATATGTTAATTAAAGTTAATATTCAATAAATAATTTAAGGCTTTCCAGTTTTATATGCGTCTCCTTCTTTTTTCTTCTCAACAGCAATGTTCGTTTTTTTTCCTCATATGGACCTAAGGTCTCTTCTGGTATTGCTTGCTGAGGACGTTTTGAATCTTCAATACGATAACTATCAATTATTATGTGTCCCTGTACATTGTTATAACAAGAAGTAATCGCCACCTCATTTAATATGGATAATACTGCATGGAAATCACTAGTAAACATCATAACAGCAATATAACAAAACGCAATGTTTGATGCTCTACAAATATTTTTCCCACAGTATTTATCACAGAATTGCATTAAAGAATCCATCATCTATTTTTGGATTTTCATAACAAGTATTTCTTTAGGAGATCCAGATCATACAAAACCATACGCTGTATTGATAATAATTTCTTATGACAATCTTGGGATTTTTCCTGTAATAACGTATTAAAAGCTTTATCTCATTGAGCGTTCCTGTTCAATATAGCACTGTCTAATTTCTGGATGATACGTTGGAGAGAAGTAATGCAAATATGGAGCTATAACAACGGAGTGTATTTAATCAATTCTCGCCTCGAATAGCAATTCCATTGTTATCTGCAAGTTATTGAAAAAATGTTTAGTCAGCTTACTTTGTCCTTTCATGAGTCTTTTTTCATTATTTTCAATTTTCGAACCCCTGTTCCAACTATTTTCTGTATATGTTCAGTACATTATGGTTTGGTTGCATACGTAGTATTTTAAATAAATATTTCTTACCACATCAAAAGCTTTACTGTCCATCACAATTACGGTCAGTATATAGTAATATTTTGTGATTTTCAGAACGAACGTTCAAAAAGGCAATAAGTCAGAATTGTTTCCATCCTCGATAAATGTCATTAATCATGATTACAATTGATAGATATGACAAATAGTTTAGATAAGATTTTTCAAAAATACTGAGTTAAAGGTTTCAATGTCCAAATGCTTTTGATTTTCTAAAGACCGTGCATTCTCTCTACAATTTACAGATGAAAAGTCAAATCTAGATCCTGCACAATATACAATTTCTTGTACTACACTATACCGTAAAAACAGCACAACAATGAAAAACATCAGCTAAAATTTTGAAATACTCCAGTAGATATCTATTTAAATATTATGTCTAAGTTTTTTTCATGTTTAGAATGACTGTATTACTATAGCTTCATTGAACTAGGAGTCATATCTCCCTGTTGATTTGAAAAATTTCGAATTTTACACATGGTTTGATTTCATCGAAAGCGTATTTCACGAGGATGATGCGATCAGAATTTTCCAATATATTTTCAAGAAAAATAAATTTTAGATTAAGTTCTAACAATTGAATAAATGAAAATGAAGCAATATCTAGAAAGAAACTCAACTTGTATAAACGTGATAATTTTAAAGTAAAACGTAAGCAATTAAGGAACAGCGATTGTGGAAAACACTGTTGCCTATCATTTAAAAAAAGTATAGTTCAAAATATTTATTATAGAATAGTTATAAAAACGAGCTATGGCTTGGTGAATAGAAAATTAAAATTATGATTTTATTGTATTATTTTAGGTAAATAATACTTAAAACTGTATAAAATGAGCAGTTCCGGTCTTGAATGTCTCAACTTCTGGTTTCGTTTTCAATTATTACGGATTATTAAAAAAGCTTTATCTTGAGTTCTGCCTCATATAAAACAAAAATTAGGATTGTTTTGGAATGTTGTGAAGAAATCTTTATTTTACAATCAGAAAAAATCTAAATTTTCATCAAAAAACATCTTTTCAATCTTGTGAGTTACATATAATGTTCTCACTTTCTCAAGACATTTTATGTCAGATTAGAATACCGAGAGGAAGAGTCGAACAATTTACGACTTGTTTAGTTAACACCAGAAAAAAATTTATTAATGAAGATTAAGGAAAACTGAAGAAATAAAAAAGAAAATATATACACGAAATATCAGCGAGAACCAAAATGTCAGAATGAGCATTAAATAAAACATTTTTACCTGCTAAATCAAACTAATTTTTAGTTTCAAAGATATGGTACGTTCTAATATCTTAAAAAACAGTAAGCATGCATTAATCAGCAACAAATAATTCTTACACGATGATGAATGGAACAAAATATTTCTTATCTAATTATTCAAACAGTTTTTCTGGTTTTAAAGATGCAGCATACAATTATATACAACAAAATATAAGTATTAATCAGTTGTAAACGAGGAATTATCGTCCGTAATATAGAAAAAGAAGCAAGGCAACACACACACACATAGAAGGAGTAGGGAGAAAAAAAGTTTAGATTATGTTATGTCTTAGTGGCCATATGAAAGCATGCCATCATCACAAACAAAATTTCTATCAAAATAAGCAAATAATAGGGTTTTGTTTCGAACAATAATTTCCATAATATGTTTGAGAGAGATAATAGAAAATTGCATATGTCTCATTTTTGATTCTTCTTATAAAAACGTTTTGCAGTTTATACGTATTCTTACATCTAGTGCACTGGATCGAACTCCTTTTGTAGAATATTTACAATTATTTTCTTGTATAAAATAGAATACATTTTAGGTTTTATGCCAACAAGTTCTCGAATGAGTTTACAGATTTAATTTTCATGTTCCTAGTTTCCCGCTATTTGCTTCGTCGAATAAGAAATGATACACAGGAAAGTTACTTCAATTCAATATTTGTGAGAAATGCCTTTTAAGATATGCATATACATCTTTAGTTAGTAAATGCAATTACAAAGAACAGTTATCCATTTACAATAAATTATACAAATTTTTGTAAATTTTTATAAATTGGTATAAGACAGATTATACATTCATACATAAGACAGACAAGAGTATTAATAACTCTAAAACACAGGAACGAATGTATATTAGCTTTTCTAAATACAAATTCGTTAGTTAGTTTAAAATAGTCCACACGTGGACTTGATATCTGACTGATTGACATCCTGCATTGAGGAATTCCGCAGTTGATTCTTTATACGAATATTTCACAATGTCTTACAAGAAATGCATCATTCAGTTTCTTAAAGAATAATCTTTCTATAGCTGCATTACTCTCGTTTCGTTTCTGAATGTTGAATTTAATTTACACTTTTAAGCATAGTTGTTAGGAATTTGTGTGCTAGAATTCTACAACTATTCCAAAAATCTAATATTTGTTTTTGGTAAAGTAGTTAAGTTAAAAACTGAACCCCGTAATGTTTTTTTGGATAAAAATTAAGAGTAATTTCCTTTGCTGATGAAGTATTTTTCAAAAGATATTGATCGTAAAGGCTCCTTATATAAGGTGACGGCGTATTGTAAGAAATGCTTAAATGCCCCTGAACCATGGCTTAATCGGTATCCTCATGATGGAGGAGAGAAGGATTTAACATTTAGTATGAAACCCTAAGGGGAAAACGGTATCCCTCCAAAATTATCGAGTGTTTGTATTTCATTCAGGAATCATCCAAGCAAAATGACTATATGGTAAATAAAATACAATAAAATACAATAAAAGTTATAAAGTAAAATAGTATGTCTATATTTCTCAAACGATAGCTAAAATACAGCTTTAATCAACAGAACCATCATAGCTGTGAGATATGAAAGGTCTATTTGCTTGCGTAAATCGTTTTCCCACCAAAGAAACGCTTTCTCTCATTTCACTTTCAAAAACCAAATAATCATCAAAGTTGATGAACAATTTCAGCTTGATTTTATAGTATTTAGTTATGTTTCAAAAGTGAATTAGTGATACATGATAGATAGAATCGAGCTCGTAATTTGTAAAATTCATCTTTATAAATTTACTAAACAGCTAATAGCAGAATATCAATGCACTTGTAGAGTCTTAAACATTATTTTACTGCGGCACAACCACAAATATCATAAGCCATTTTAGTGAACAATCACCATCGCTGATATGTGAGTGAGTGAAAACATTAAAAAATTGAAAGTTTCGAAAACAATTTGGAGATGCTCAAATTATGAACCTGAAAACGCGAGTTGTCGTTCATTTGAGGACATTGTTTTCGTTTCTTTAATGCTTTTCTGAATACAAGTCCAATACAACTCTTCAACTGTCTACATAATTTTATCCTCTCAAGGCAGACTTAACATAATTAACGATCTAGGTGCATTAGCGGCTGTCAAATGTTTATAATTCGGAGTAATACGATTATGTTCATTAATCTTCTTAGGATCCAATGCGAAAATAACAAAATGGCCAAATTGTTTTTTCTATACTTCTCAATTACGTCCTCGTTATTCCTGTACCAATTTCCCCTCTAATATCAAATTGAACAAAATCTTTTTCCATGATTTTTGTTTTTTCATATGCTTATTATCATGATTTCCGATGTTGAACCAGATAACAAAATTCTCTGATAAACAAACTTCCTATGTAGCTTTCAGTATAATTGGACGAGATAGTTTAGTTCTCAATGATGCTTACGAATTTTTTGGAAAGTTATCCAAGCTAGAGTTCCAAAGTAACATATCAAAAACAGTTTACTTTATCCATGCTGATTTTACCCACGAATTGTGAACCAATTTTCGAAGTCTTTGACTGCAAATAATATTCTTTCTTCCTACTTCTGCCTTTTGTTTTGAGCCAAATTTTATGTATGTCAATAATCATCGGAACGCTTAGAAAATTTCTGGAGTTTTTTTTATTTCATAGAATCTTTTTTTCTTCATTTACAGTTTTGAATTTAATGTGGTTGGATTAGAGGGATATACGTCAGACACTGTAAATACCTCGTCACTCCGTCCTGGTAAGTTTCCTCGTCAAAAAATATTTCTTCGCTTTTCATATTCTGACAAAATCTCCCTTATTTATTTTCAATTTTGAATTTTTAATGTGCATTTTTTTGAAGATTTGAGGCTCTATATCCCGAGTAAATTTTGATATCTCCCTGCCTATACTGCAATGTTTGCTATAATTATAAGACTTCATCAGCGACTATAGATCATTATCATTCATATAAGATTTTATACATGTGAAAACTTTAAATATTTTGCATTTTGGTGTAATGCTGAACCCTCTCAACAATAAAAAATATTTAAAAGTTTAAACCTCAATATTTAAAAGTTTGACCTCTTTGAAAAATATTTCATCCTTCCATCTGGATATTATAATTTTCAACTCCCCTGTAAGAAGTGGCATATCAGCTAGTTATTGAATAAAAAGACGGTTAATTTATTATTACTTCACAGGAATGTTAAAATCTTTAAAAATATCCAAGTTTAGGTCTTACTAAAAGAACCTGTTAGTGCTATTAAGATGTTGCAAATTCATTTAATTAAATGAGGACAAAATAAGAGTTCTTAATTTGAAATTAAAAATCACTAATGTGCAGAGAGTTCTGATTTTGTATTCACTTAGGTATAAAGAAACACAAATTTTGAAAAGAGAAGATCATTATTTAATTTTTTTTTCTCTCAATTGGAGAAATGATGTTGGAAAACTGTTTTGGAGATCTCCAGAGATATCAGAACACTTAACAGATAGCAATTATAAAATCACTTTCTCATAAATATCTGTTAACTAAATATAAAAAGGACTAATAAAAATCAACCATATATGAATAAGATATTCCTATCATGTTTAAAATATTATAATATGTCATATTAAACAAGATCTCATAATGAACAAGTTTTCAAATGAGAATAAACAAATTTAAAATGAATTTTTATGATGACTTAAGCTTTTTCTAGTCACAATATCACACAATTACAAAACATCTGAACTATTTTAGAATAAATATTTGTTAGAAGATTAAAATGGGAAACGATTTTCTTCCTTGTTCACTTCCCAATAATAATAAGAAAAAGTTAGTAAATATTTTAAATTCATACATTTGGAAAAATATTTCATAGTTTTTTATTTTAAAAATTAAAAAAAAAATTAACAAATATTTTAGAATATTTTGTTAATTAACACAAGACCTTCATGAGCTGCAATCATGTATATATTTTATTTAAATAAGTGAGAATAAAAATAAATATATACATTTAACCCTTTCTAAGGCAGTTTCTAAAGCAATGGACCTCCAACTTAAGCAATAAAGGTCAAGTAAGATTGAGAATAACACCAGAGAGCCATTCTTTTTCTATTCTAATCCTTTATTGAATTGACCACTTCTCATCGTGTATATTTGTGGTTATAAGCGAACAATTTATAAGCTCAAATAATTTCAAATATAGAGGCTCAAGATTAAGGCCAATTCTTTACAGTAAAAGAAATCTTTCATTAAATTTGGAGAATTTTAATATTTTATCTTAATTGGAAATCTCTAATTCGTTTCAATTGAGTTATTTTTTACACTTTCATAGGGTTGCATAAAACCATATGTAATATACAAGAGATTGTACTTTGAATTAAGTTTTGTTATCTCCCAAAAAAACAGAAGATTCTAATAGAGATCTAGTTGATAGAAAAGGTAGTAAATTTTCATTTGAGGAATGAAGAAATGGGCATGTGCTGATTTATCTGATCCCAGCCTATAGTACTAGCACAGGTGAAAACAAAGTGTGTAATTAAGGGGATGTAATACAAAAAAGGGATTCAATGTTTAGGATTGTAGAGGATCAAAATAACTCTACTTATACTGAAGAATACATAAAAATGATGAAAAAGAAGTGTGTTGGAAGAGAAACTGAAACGGTACTCGGCATTTTAATTACCGGTATAGATCTTATTTCCAGCAAATGCAATTATGTATCCCAAATCAAACGAAATGTACATATGTGATCATACTGTAAAATTAACTACAAGACAATGAGAGGACAAACATTCAGAAAAATTACAAGTTCAAGTAGAGTGAACATTAAGATGGGGATTGCATTCTTAATAAATATTACATTTCTGACTCTACGTTATATCAACAGAGACAAAATTTCTGCTCTCGGTAAAGTACGAACTAATTAAAAAGGACTTCATATAATGTTGTGAAAAAATTTGAAGTAATGGAAGTTTCAATTCAAATACAAAAAGATCATCTATTAAATGAATGAATAACAGGCGAGAAACCAGCCTCGCGTAAAGGTAAACAGACCAAAACTCACTGAGGATTTTCGGGTTCTCAAGATCAATTTAGTTTTCGTCTTCGCCTAACACTATAACTGATTTCGGGATTTTCAAATCTTAAATGCTAAGGATGACCAGTAAGTTTTCTGAGGAAAAAACAGTTCACCAGATGTAGTACGATGAATGAAATTAGTTACTGTACACCACATTTACAGCAAACACGCAAGCACAACCTTTTTGTGGTCTTAGATTTACTTTTATGCTTTATTTACAGTTCACAGTGTACCTTTATGTGTTGATCCTTGTTTTCTGAAATTTCATGGAAAATAATATTGACAAATTCTTGATTTCTTCATTTTCTACCACTATAAAATATTTTTAATTTACACTTTGTTTTGTTGACTATAGTGACTGCAATAAACATTTTATAAATATCACGTAATGCAACATAAAACAATAAAAAGTATTCAGTAATCTTGGAATGCTTTTTAATTTTTTAAAATTATTCGGTTGTCTTCTTCTGAAGTATGTTTAATAGTCAAAAGGGGGTGTTAAACATACTTCTAAGAAAAAGTTCTTGAAAATCAGATGAACTTTAACAAATAAGATAATTGAACTTATTTCTTTAAATCAATCTTAATATTAAAAATATTTTAAGATAACACTTTTTAGAAAGCAAAATGGCCCTACAAATGGTTAAAGAATGAATATGCCTTATTTTTAACTTAATTTTTCTAAATCACGTATGCACAAAATAATTCAATTTAATTTTATGTTAGAATTTATTTTCGATCATTTTCAAGCACAATGCATCCAACAATTCATTTCCAAAAACTTTACTCATGATGTTTATCTTTAAAGACTTCAGAAATCTTATTTAAGATAGACAATTTAGTAGCAGGGGAAAAACACTTTAATTTCTCGTTATCATCTCTTTATAGTTCATGTTCCTTAAAAATAAATTCTTGGAATAAATGCATTCTTCGCTCATCAATAGTAAAATCTTCGACGAATAATCTGAAAACTGATGAATCTTTATAACGATTCTTCCCTGCTAGAAATCCAATCACATATAAAATAGGATTTTTTGACTCAAAGCAACTTTCTTTTTTCCTCGATAAACGCAGAGAATAATTCGGATGAAGCGGAACGAAAGAAATGTGGTTTCATTTTATTTTCTTCGTTATTCGTTATTTTTTATAGAATTTACTAAGCGATTTATTTCTGTTCTGAATAAAAAAATATTTAAAGGAATTTTTTCCCGTGGCAAAAAATATTCATTAACGTAAAATCTGGAATTTAATAAATTCCATTTTTTTTTCATATGAAGAAATCATGTTTTTAAACATAACTGGAAACTTTATCTTTGAAAGGGTTCCATATTCTGAACATTTCTAAAATAAAAGTATTTCTTCCTCTGGAAATAAAACTTTATGAAATTTATTGAAATGAAGCTGGAAATGTTTGCGTTCTGAAGCTCTATTACTCGTGTTAAAATTCGAAAAATATATATATATATACATTGTAATGCCGGATTAATCATCTACACAAAAATACCTATTATTAATTGTATTTAGCAATTTATATATTACCTTTCATACTGTATGGACTTTAATATCCTTAAGAATTATTTTAAATTAGTTTCAGTTTTAATTATTTGATTACTTGATTTATAATACGGTAGTATATCTTTATATATAAAAATTTTGTGTCACGTTGTTTGTCCGCGATGAGCTCCTAAACTAAAGAACCGATTTTAAGCCTCCCGTCTACACGCTATTTTGATTTCGTGAATGTAATGTTAATCCTATGGAATTTCGACTTTAATTCTCACGTCTTTACTATTCGATCCATTTCAAAGTAACAAAGTGACTCTGAATAATTCGAGATAAAAACCAACGTTTTATATGGTGGCAAAGTTTATTAAGAAAATTATTGGAATATTAGTTAAATCTGGTTGCAAATATCTAAATATTGCATTGTTAGGCAAGTAAGAATGGTTCCACAAAATTTCAGAGCTCTAGCTTGATAGGAGGTTGGTTAAATTAACTACAGAAAATTTGATGATACACACACAGATAGACACACACCAAGTGGAATACATAAACACGTTAAAACTAACTAAAATAAATTAATTCGTTCGGTAAATTAAATAGTTAGAATGCAGTTTAACCCAACCGCCCTTGGCGACAAGAATTATTTGGCAATATTTTGCCAAATGTGGCTACCCTGGTCCGTTTTACGGACTTAAAGTTCAGCCAAAGAGAATCACCAATTTTGGTGCTAATTTTTGAAATCGTGCCAAGTGGTTGGGCTAAACTGCATT